>QLOI01000909.1:0-11331 GCA_003313605.1 Tuber umbilicatum
GCCCACCAGGACCACCTCCAGATGCACCCGCACCGCCGCCTGAACAACCAGAACTGTCACCAGCACAATTACGACAAGTTATACAAGCACTAGGACAGTCCAAGCCGAAAGTCAAACAACCAGAAACTTATTCGGGCGAAAGAGCCCAATTGCGAAATTGGATTGCGGAATTAACGATATATTTCCGCACGGTTGGGTGGGACAGAGGACATGACAACGAAAAAATCGTCTACGTCTCTAGCTTGCTAAGGGAGGACGCAAGCGTGTGGCTTACCCCTTATACAGAAGGAATAAGGGACACCGGATGGCACGACTGGGATGAATTCCTAAGAGCCATCAGACAACAATTCGGAGAAGCTGATCCAAGAGGAGCAGCAAGGGCCAGACTCAGGGAAATGAAACAAGGAAACAGAACGATGACAGAATACTGGAATGAATTCCGACTGGCCCAGACCGAAGCTCTATTGGACGATGCCACAGCAGGGGAATGGCTGTTCATGGGAATGTCTTCCCAGCTGCAAGAAGAATTCAAACATTATAATGACGAAGTGGACGATGCCGAAGAACTGGCTGATTGGGCTATCCATAAGGAAACGAAATTAACTGCGGTAAAACATTTGCAAAAAGAAAGACAAAGCAGTACCAAGACCGAGACAATACCAAGAAATAACAATGGGACCTTCAAGACAACAAGTAACCAACCCAAAGGAGACTCAATGGATTTGGACGCCAATAGAAGAAGACCAAGGAATCGGTTTCAATTTCCAAGGATATCCCCAGCCGAGTACAGGAAGAGACGAAACGAAAACGCATGTCTACGTTGTAGGGAACAATGACATTTTATCACCAACTGCAACAAGAAAATAGTACAGCTAAAAGAAACCACGGCAGAAAACGATAAAACAGAGACTTCAAACGATCAAAGTCCCCAGTAAGGAGTGGTCTGAGGGACAAAGACATCAGCAAAGCCACGAGATTAGCACAACTATCAACGATTTTGAACAAGGGACAACTCTATACCACGGACAATAATGATTCGGATCATCTAATGATCAAAATATATTTAATCACGCGAAATGGAACCACGGATATCAACGCTATGCTGGACTCAGGAGCAACAGAAGACTTCATCGACAGAGGATTCTGCGAAAGTCGACACATACCCTTGAGAAAGATCAGCAAACCAAGAGACATATATGTGGTCAATGGAGAAAAAAGCAAAGCAGGACCTATTACCCATATCGCAGAAGTAACAATGGAAATCGGAGTACACAGAGAAACGATAATATTCCTAGTGGCCAATTTGCAGAAGCATGAGGTTATACTGGGAATGCCATGGCTCAGAAAACACAACCCAAGGGTTGACTGGGCAAAAGAAAAGATATTCTTCGATAGTGACAGATGCGCTAAAGAATGTCTAATGGTATCAACAACAATTGAAACGACTCCCGAAGAGATAGCCCTTTGGGAGAACAGACAAGCAAACATATCGGAAGCGATATGTACGAACGAAGACCTCCAAGTTCAGAAGATGAACCCAGAAGCCAAGATACCGGTCAGGGGATCGGCAAGAGCGGCGGGTCACGACCTGCATAGCACGCATAGCACGACCGTCCCAGCCAGAGGACAGACTATGATCAAGACAGGAATAGCAATAGGACTACCAGAAGGCACCTATGCAAGAATCGCACCAAGAAGTAGATTAGCCATGCGATATGGCATCACTACGGGAGCAGGAGTGATCGACGCAGACTATCGAGGAGAAATCCAAGTCCTATTAATAAACCTGAAAGAAACAGACTATACGGTCAATAAAGGCGATCGAATAGCACAGATGATTATCGAAAAAATAGACACCAGGACACTTAGAGAAGTGCAAGACCTGGACCAGACAGACAGGAACACCCAAGGGTTCGGAAGTACAGGAACAAACGAATTGTCAAACATCCAAGGAAAAAGCATGGATATCGATCTTATATCAGCAAAAACCTTTGGAAAACTATATCGACAAGGAGAACAAACTGGAATTTTGAAATGGGAATCTGGAAGCAACGGACCAATGATAGCAGAAGCCTCTACCCTCAGTACAAGACTAGCGGTCCAACAAGAAGTGAAAAAGAAGAAAATCACTTTAAGACAGCTTATCCCCAAGGAATACGATGACTTTTTCAACATGTTTGAAGAAGGGGAACGAACCGACCTTCCCGAACACCGACCAGAAGACCACCGCATAGAACTCGAAGAAGGAAAAACCGCCCCCTTTATGAAACTCTATCCGTTAAGGGATGAAGAATTGAAAGCATTAAGGGATTACCTAAACCAAAATTTAAACAGGGGATGGATACGACCGTCATCATCATCCGCAGAAGCACCAATCTTGTTTGTCAAAAAGAAGGATGGAAAACTCCGATTATGTGTAGACTTTCGAGGACTGAACGCCGTATTCAAGAAAGACCGATATCCACTACTCCTGATTGACGAAGCACTCGACCGACTCGGGAAGGCGAAATACTATACGAAATTAGATATCAAAAATGCTTATCACAATATCCGAATTGCGAAAGGAGATGAATGGAAAACAGCATTTCGGACAAGATATGGATTATACGAATACCTGGTTATGCCTTTTGGATTAACCAACGCACCGGCAACCTTCCAAAGATGGATCAATTCCAAACTCAGTCAATTCCTGGATATATGTTGCATTGGCTATCTAGACGATATACTCATATATTCCGAGACTATGGAACAACACAAACAGGATATAAGGAATATCCTGCAGGCTCTCCGGAACACAAAAATCAGACTCAAACCAACGAAATGTGAATTCCATCAACAAGAAACGGAATACTTAGGATTTATAGTAAATCCAGAAGGAGTACGAGTGGATCCAGTCAAGACATCGGCAATAGACGATTGGAAACCACCAAGGACAGTCAAAGGAGTACAGAGCTTTTTAGGCTTTTGTAACTTTGATCAAAGATTCATTGAAGGATTTAGCAGGATAGCTAAACCTTTATATGATACAACAAAGAAAAATACCCAATGGAAATGGGAAGAGAAACAACAAATCGGATTCGATGAACTCAGGTAAAGACTTACCATGGCACCAATATTACAACATTTTCGACCAGAACTCCCTATCATGATTGAAACAGACGCCTCCAACTATGTATGCTCTGGCATTCTATCACAGCTCGGTACCGATGGGATATGGAAACCGGTAGCATTCAGATCCAAGACAATGACGAAAGCTGAATGCAACTACGACATACACGATAAAGAACTATTAGCCATAGTTCAAGCACTCAAAGCATGGAGGAAATACGCACTTGGAAGCCAAGAAGAAATAAGGGTGGTTACGGACCACAAAAACCTTCTTGCTTTTACCACCACCAAAGAACTCAATCAACGACAAGCACGATGGAGCGAAACTCTTTCGCAGTATCATATCAAGATTGAGTATCGACCTGGCAAACAAGGAAGCCAGCCAGACGCCCTTACTAGAAAAGAAGAAGACATACCGATAAAAGAGGATGACCGAATCCAACAGAGAAAACAGATTCTACTACCCAGAGAAAAATATTTCAAAGAAAAAGAAGACGATAATGAATACGAATCCATAAACCAAATCCAGACAGGGACACTGTCAGATAACCATTATACTCAATGGATACAAGTCGAAACCGGAAAAGAACGGGAATCTTCAGAGATCATCGACGCACTACGAAAAGGCCAAAAATAAATGAAAGGCCTAGCCCTGGGACTATGCAGACAAGATAACGGCTATCTGTGGTACAATAACAAGATATGGATTCCTAGCAACGAAAAATTGGGGACTGAGACGATAAGACGCAACCACGACGTCCAGCAGGCGGGACATGGTGGAACAATTAAGACAACGGAACTCATCACAGGATCATACTACTGGCCGGGTATGAGAGACGATATTAAACAATACGTCAAAAACTGCAAAACATGCCAAAGAACAAATGTAGTACGTCATGCGCCATACGGACTACTGAAACCTCTCGAAGCTCCCGGAAGACTCTGGCAATCTATTGCGATGGACTTTATCACTGGACTCCCAGAGTCGAAAGGTTATGACGCAATATGGGTCGTTATAGACCGCCTGACAAAAATGGCACACTTCCTACTATGCAGGACGGACATGGACACGAATCAATTCTTTCATTTGTTTAAAGACCAAGTCTTTAGGTTGCATGGACTACCAGAAGATATCATATCTGATCGAGGATCACTATTTACATCTGAAATGTGGAAAGAAATCACACAACAATTAAGCATCACGAGACGCTTGAGCACTGCATTCCACCCCCAGACAGACGGGCAAACGGAAAGAACCAATGCGATACTAGAACAGTATTTACGAGCATATGTAAACTATCAGCAGGATGATTGGATGCAATATCTTGCATCAGCTGAATTCGCATACAACAATGGAAAACAAGAAACAATTAAGACGACACCCTTTTACACGAATTATGGATATGACCCAATATTCGACCCGGCAAAATACAAAATACCGGCAGAGATAACACAAGCTCAGGATATGAGCAAGTTACACGACATATTACGAGAAGAAATCAATTATGCACAGCAACGGCAAAAGGAGTCAGCCGACCGACAACGGAAACCAGACCCAAATCTCATGATCGGCGAAATGGTGTGGTTGCTGCCACGCAACATACGAACCACAAGACCTTCGAAGAAACTGGATTACAAAAAATTAGGACCGTTCCAGATAGTCGAACGAGTAGGACTTCGAGCATATAAACTCGTCCTTCCACTCTCAATGAACAACACTCATCCTACATTCCATATTAGTCTCCTAGAACCATACTACGATAACTCCTTTCCCTCACAGAAGAAACTTCCCCCTCCGCCTATAGAAATCGAAGGCAAAAACGAATACGAACTTGACGAAATAGTAGATTCTCGTCTACACTACAATAAACTTCAATACCGGGCCAAGTGGACAGGTTATCCTCCTGAACACGACCTTGAGTGGTACCCTGCCACCAATTGCAGCAACGCAAAAGATGCAGTCCAACGATTCCACCAAAACTACCCCCGGAAGCCCAAAGAAGGTTAGTTGGGCTGAGGGATGGGGAGATGACGAAGAATTCGAAAAAAAAGTCGAAGAAATTCAGAAAAATAAGGAACACGACGGACTACATTTTACCTTTTGCTACGACGATTACTGTCCAACACATTTGGACGCAAAGAAAAACCATGACCATTTCCCCACGAGGGAAAACGCTACAAGATCGTCCCCTCCTTTGGAAGAAGGATGGATGGAGGTCGATTGGGAAGGGAGACCTTCCCAAATACCTAAAGGACCTCGACACGAACGCGTCAATTGGCGGGATTGCTGCTGCTTCCACGCAAAACAACAGAACAAGGATAACTGGTCTCAGGGGACGAGACCAACGACGGAAGGGGGGGATAAAAAACACTCTGAAGAGGTGGAAATTCTTCGTACACGGATCATGGAACTGGAGGTACAGGTTAGAAACCTCCAACGAACCTTGGACGAAGAACAAAAACGCCTCTCCAACTCCCAAAAACACGTTTTGGGAACAACAACCCGCGCAGTCACACTGCAAAAGGAAAACGATGACCTGAAAAGAGAACTTGAAAGAGAACGATTTGCTCGCAAAGAAGAACACGAACGAGTCAGATGGATAATGAACGACACGAAAAAACTCCATACGAAGATGATGGAAGACTTCTATGGAGTAAGGTACGAGAAAGAGAAACCAGAGGAACCAAGGCATCGGACTCCAATGGTTTGGGAATACTGTTAAGAGGAGGAACCAAACGCTTGGCCATATGGGACTATGGCCTAGGGAGAGGGGAGCTAATGTCACGATTCTAGACTGACATAGCTATTTCGCACTATGACTCAGGTACGAGTCATAGGGTTTCATTTGTTATATGGTTTTATGATTATATGCGCATGACCTGTTCAGAGGTCATGGGAGGTTTTACATGACTCACAGTTGTGAGTCATATATTATTTTTACGCGAATAACTCATTTTGGGTTATATGATGTTATGTTTTCACATGAGTTGCATTAGCAACTCATAGTTATATGTTTTATTGTGCAATGACTATAAGATGTTATGCGATTGTATGAGTCACAGTTGTGACTCATAACAGTTATTTTGATTTATAAGCGGGTTGTGGGAAGATCTATATAAGGACAGGCTTGGGTCATGTAGATAGATCTTCACGCAACCATCTAAGTTATTTCCTATCTATAACTTTACGAATATCAAGAAGATTTACTCTTTAACAACGCATATCCTTCCTATCTTATAAAAGATATAGTTAATACTATAAGACTTAAGAGTTGAACGCAACTCTTAAGAATAGTATAAGGGAACTATACGATAAGAAGTCGCCGCCTGTTGCGAGAAAGCGAGATAAGACAGATCGACGAGCGATCTTAACAGCATGTTGAGTTTGTTCGGATGTGTGGTTTAGTCTAGTTCATCTTGGTTTTAGTTTAGTTTGGATATAGTTTAGTCTAGTTAGATTTCATTGCTTTCGATCGCATTAGCTAGATTTCTTTGATTTGACTAGCTAGACCTTTTCCTGTTCTATACGGTGGTGCCCGTAGGGGGAGTGTTGAGTAGTGTTGTGTACGGGCAACCACCTAAGTTGTTGACGGTGGTTTTGAGGGTACGCATATATGGATGAGGGTTCAACGGAGGACGCACAAAGGCTGAGATCTGTATGTAGCTAGCAGGCTCCACTTGAGAAATAATAATCATCCTTCCTCATTCAACCTTATCCAACAAGAGTTAGAACCGGAAACTATAAGATACTTGGAATAGTCGGCGGGGATCTCCGTGCCTCAGGTAGTGTAGTTCTCCAGGGTCTGGAATTAGGCGGGGGCTGGAGGTTTCGGGGGTGGGAATTGTCTGAGGTTTTAGTGTAATACATGGTCAATTTATCCGAGTTCTTACTATATCGGTAGAAACTCGGAAAACACATTCTGTGCATCGGGAGGGAAGTAGGATCTAACATTTGAGCCGAGCACCGGGGAGCGAAAGAAGAAGATGTTACAACGACGGTTGCGCACCCGGAGAAGCGATCTTTGCAGGGTGTGGAGGAGACAAATTTGAGCATGGGCGGACTAGAGGGTGTACTACGGCGTGCGCTGAGCGAATTACTACTCTCAGGAATTATTTACTAGCGCGGTGATCTGCGGTTAAGACCATGCGTGAAAGTCTCGCCCGGGTAGCAAGTTTTTCGAATTCGCATCATACGGTGCAGGTAGAATGGGAGTTAAGTTCATGGCTAAAATGCTCCTATAGTAATTGTATTAATTTTCCCTGACGACCGAGACTAAAAAGTCTGTGTGGCTTCTTAACCTCATCTCAAAGCGTCCGCCCCGAGGGAGGCGGCAGGTGTGTATGGTCTTCAGTATGATAAAACATGTTCGTACAATAACGGAACCAATCGCCATCATACCTCGGCGAATAGTTATAATAGCATTTATGTCACTATTCGCTATTTTCAGAAATACTTTTTTCTTGTATTTTTTCTTCTCTGCGTCTAGAGCACCTACGCGGCCACTGGTACTGTACCGTACACCGTAGGGGGAGAAAAGGGAAGCAAAACGAATTGTAGAAAAAAGAAGTCGAATAAGCCAATGTTCAGTGAGAATTTACAGACAGAAAACAAATAAAAGTAGATACGGGTGTGATGAGAACCCGAAGCCACACCGATAGAAATAGCCCCTCCCCACCAATGTCAAACTGTAGTATATAAACAAAAGCTTACAATCTCTGCCGCAAGGAAATCCGTATAAACCTCCACTTATAAGGCCTGAAGTGGTTAAGGAGATCCACAGAACACTTATGATAACTGAATTGAGAACACATTATAAAAACGACAAGAGAAAGGGTATGCAAAAATAGTTAAAAAACAAAAAAATATCAGACCCAGGAGATGCCCCTCTGTTTCTCTACTACCCGCGTGGCCTCATCTACACTGCCACTGTCGGAAAACTCCGGGGGCGCGGCAAGAAACTATTCCACATCTGTGCTTTTTTGTCCCCATAACCAAGCAGTGGGTAGACCGAAAATTCGCCCAGAACCAGCCCCGGCGAACCACCTTTCGGAGGCTATTTGGTGGACCCCCGTTGGGTCCCACCTCTTATCCCGCCGGGGCATCCATCATATCATTGGTTCTGGGAGCAGCGGATGCTAGGGGTTGCAGTACGTACCACAACCGCTCTCTCATGGCTATTTAGTAGTCCCCTAGAGCGGTGTTCGGCACAATTAGTTGGGCCTACCGGTGTTGACGTTGCCCTGTCCGAGCGAGACGATCACCGCTCTCTCATCCCCGTTCCGAGAGGCACAATAAAAGGGGTTTCACCGTCCTCATCGGGTTTGCCGGGGCAGATTCCACACCGCCCGAGTAGTATTGTGCCCGGTCCCTCATATCCCTTCACACCTGCCGCAAAGATTGGAGTTTGTCCGTGTTTGCTTTGTTTGCCGAAGTTGGTGGCGTCCCGTCCGAGTAGCATTTCCAAACCTCATGCTCATTCCAAGCTGCCCACCCGAGAGCTTTATTCCCCGCGCAGTCTCTTCGGTTAACATCACAACCTTCCAGCTCGACTGGGCCAGCTACAATCTCAACGATATTGAAGGTTTCGCAGTGTACGCCACAGAACAAGGAAGGTTTGTCGAAATAAAAGCTGAGTAGGTACACCTCCTGCGCTTTCAAGAGGAATATAAGGGAATGTGGTTATTGTGGTCCTCAAATAGCTGCATCCCAAGAGATTTCGTATAATCCGAAGTGTCAGTTTTTGTGTGCATTCCCCAGTACAGAAGACCGTTCGGGAAAGGGTATACCTTAGATATGGGAGAGAGACCGGTGAAAGGAGCCTTGACCTGGTGAAAATTTAGACAACTTGAGCAGGTTTCTGCAACTACTGGGTGAGCCGTACTAAAAAGCGCGGGATACGCACGGAGGTAAGTTATTCTTGAACGGTAAAGTGGATTAACCGGACCGCGGAAGCCTTATCGTTTACGGCAACAAGTCCTTCACAACAGACCAGCAATGTCCCTGTCGGGGGTTGTCACCATTGAGGCTTGGCGCGGGCCTTCCAAGCGGCCGGGCCTTGGGTGGATTGACCCGGGTAATTGGTTGGGTTGGGTTCGATGGGTTGAGCACGAGAATGACGGGTTGGCATAATTAGGCAGCACCCCGGGTTGCTCAAAGAACCCATGCAATATCGTTAGCTTCGTTTAGAATCCTTCAGCGCACAGTAATTGCCATTACCATGGAAACTATTCTAAGCACAAGGGAGTCTAGAACTGTACTTACTAGTAGCAGGAAGTTGAAAGCGGAAGCCCCGCCAGTTTGGTATGGTTGAATAGAAAGCTAGGCCTGAAACTTCTTAGTTGTCTCTGATTATCACGGACTTCAAAGGAATAAACTTCGAAAGAGTTGATACTCGAGTATACAGGACGTATTTTCTGCCAGAGAATATTTCTCCGAGTTCTCTGGGTAACCACTTACCGGGTACTTCTCTCGCTACAACTATGCAATACAGAGTATCATCACATGCCCCTCAACCCGCCCTTTGGATTTACTAAATGGCCCAACGGCTCATTGTGTAAACGCGGGTAAGGCTTCGTTAGGTTGGGTTGGGTGAGTTGAACCTTCGTTGGGTAAGGGTTGAGTTGGGTCAACCCATTGGATTGCTTGGCGCACGGTAGCGAGGGTCCGGCCCGCCGAAAGGGAGTAGTGCGGCTCTAGCCCCTCCGTCCGTAGTTTGGTTTCCATATTTTTTGGCGCGAAAGATGGAGACTGTGATAGGAAAATCAATCGGTGGACGGGAAATGGTCTGGCTCCAGCAGGGCTGATGAGAACTCGGCTTTTAAATTGAGGCGGGTAATTGATAAACACCTCTTACTAACCCCTCTTTATCACCCGCTGGTCGTCAACGCGCCACCGCCAGCCAGCGCGCAACCATCTTCCTGAGTCGCAAACCTCCTTCACACCTTTGAAATCCAGGTTTGCATCTCGCCTGTACTGGGGAATCGAGATGCTACTAGTACTGTACAGAGCTTACCCGCAAGAATGCCTTGGCCGAGGTGGAGGGGAGGATAAAGTCAATGCTATTAGCACTTGTGTCCCTGGGAAATTGTACAACCTGAGGAGCTCCAGAGGCTACTTGTATCTCACCCCGCAGTGCATATACCTCATATACTTGGGTACACATGAATTGACTTGCTTAAAAGACTCCCCCCATCGCCATTGAAGACCTTTGCCGCACTTCGAATACCGTCTCTAGACTTCTGCCATCGCCGACTCTCCCGCCCGGTCACCCACACTCCCCATTCTCTAAAAGCTCTATTGGTACTTCGGATCTCCGTTCCCACTAACTTGCGTCTAGTACTTTAGATCCTTCCTAACTATCGCTCATTACCTGTTAGCAACCTATCCCGAATCCTGACGCCTACGCCTTCTCAACAACTACTCCAAATGAAACAGAGCTAGATACCCCAATAACCGAGGGCCGCCCTCCGGATATCTAAGAAATGTTTCAACCCTAACACTACGGCAGGTGTCATGGGACCTTCACGACTCGTTGCCTTGTAGACGATGCCCTAGGCCAGCCATACGGAAAGTATTTTTAGCATTGAGACGGCGATGTTTGGCACGACGATCATGTTGGTAGAAGGAATTTATACGGGATGGTGTCCTCATGGTCATTGGAGTTGTAGAGTTTGGGTGAGGCAGGAGAAAAGCTTGGCATTTACGTATTTCTCCCTGGTATGATAGCCCAAGTTAGTGCCACAAGGAACCAAAGTGCTGGATTGGGAAGGTAACCAGACGAGGAAGTGAATTAGTTAAAATACTGTACTGTTCAGTCCTAGACAGTAATGCTACAATACCCGAGTACGAGTACAGTACAATTATTTGGATTAGAATACAACAAGCCTATACCAGTAGACCAATCATGCGGCGGCAAAGGCTATTATTTCTTTTATCCCAGACTGGCCTTTCAATAATACTTAAACGTGATATGGATTTATCGTACGAGTAGTAGAATTGAGATCGGAGAATTCGGTAGACCGGGGGTGCCCTTAACTAGGCGACCCCCTCAGCAAGGCTTGGCACGGTTTTGCTTGCTTCGGTGGTTGAGGACGGGAAGGTTTTGCTACCAAATCACGCCGCGCCTCGCTGGAGGCACCCCCGGTCTAATGGATATTTTTTTAGGCTCTGTTCGGCATGTCACAATATAAAAATATGCTATATTTTTCAAAACAGTATATTTC
>QLOI01000910.1:0-40966 GCA_003313605.1 Tuber umbilicatum
CCCCCCCCCCCCCCCCAGCCTGATCGCGCGGACTGCCAATGGCCAGGGAGCTATTATTTGCTGATGGTCAGTGAAATCTGCATTTACCTTTCTCAGGACAAGAGACCTTCCTACCTGAGATAAGTTCTCCACTGGCTCAACGCGGCCATCTCCCGCATCACTCCACTTTCTGAACTCTCCGTTCTCCAGGACCCAGTTCCCTATGCCCCAGGAGCCGCTCGGCCTGCATACCCTCGTGCCGTTGCTACGGTTCGAGTGACGATAGCCACTGTAGAATTTGATGTCTCTCGGCGCCTGCTTCTCTAATGAAGTTCGCAATACAGGTATTGCTGAGCGAGTTGAGATAACTGGTGACCTACTAGTGCCCTGACAACATCTCTGCTGTATCCCACTTTCTGAATGTTTGTTTTTGTGGGATGTAGAGAGGGACCGTGCGCAATGGGAATCTGATTTCTCGCAGAATTTGAGGGAATCTGGGGGACTGGAGGAGAGACAAGGCGGTAGCTCATAAAGCTCTTGTGCTGCACAAGTATGCGCTAGTCCAACTATTAGCAGTAGTGCTAAGAAAGCTCTCGACGGAGTTGCGACCTTGGCACGGTTACCTGCACCGCCCTTACCGTACGAGCAGATTGAGGAAATGTTGAACGGAAGTAGTACGAGTAGGGAAACATACTAAGTATCTGCTCAAAAAAATTGCGCTAAATTCCCTTTTGGCTGGATGGTCAATAGTGTGAATAACACGGGTAACTACTTGTAACAGAATGATTGAGAGATTAGAGTATCGATTTTTAAACGAAATTCCATATTCGCTGTGGGATGGAAAGCCTGAAAAGCTCTTTCCGCGTTGATTTGGATACGGCCTTTGTACCGTACTATACTGTACCGTACTAGTAGGAAAATGTAAGCGGATAAACCTAGGAGAGAAGAAACCGTAAAATTGGGTTAGTAAGAAACCCCGAGTTCCCCTCATGGTGGATTCAAAGGGAGCAAACGAGATGAACAGGAAGACTCGGGGGAGCGGTGGATTTCAAGTTTGATAAAGGTTGAACTTCCAGAGCGAGGCGCTGGTGACAGTCTTCCTGAATACGGGGTACTTGGGGTGTTGTAGCTAGTAATAGTTCAGTGGATTATAGTCATAGATGAAGATATGCCTCTTAAATCACAATAGTGGTGAGCTCCAGTGCCCGAGATAAGGCGTCCCCATCACACCAAGCAATAGCTACGGGTGATGGGGTAATGTTTGCGAATACAACTTCTGTTGTACTCGAGTATACTCGAGTATCATAACCACCCCGCTCGGGGCAGAGAGGCGGTGTGCCATCGCGGTCATATTCACAATTATCAACGCACCACGAGCACTCTACGAGTAACCCTCGCTGCCGAAAAGCGACTGCAGCTAGATTTAGCTGCGCACAAATTGTGAAAAATATCACCTGCATGGGTCCGGTTGTGGTGGGGTTCTCGAGTAGGCGGATATGGCAAGTGCGGGGTACGAAGATACACACGAGCGGTATTTACCGATCAAGTGAAGAGTTACTGGTGGTATTCTAGCTGCAGCAGCAATGAGGCAAGAAAGGTTATAAGTGGTGCAAGGTCAGCTGAGTCTCCCAGTTTCACACCAACTATTCCGTGCTCCCGAGAGAAGGACGGGCTCCTGGCTTCCCCAATAAACTCCACCCTCTGTGTTCTTCTATTTTTTCTCACTTTTTCGAAAAATTATTTTTACAAGTCTCAAAGTACCCAGCCAATTGCCCGGTCGACAAAACCCAACTTCTAATCGATAAGATGGGTAACCGATCAAGCACTCATGAGGGCCATTCCTCATCGCGAGGGTATGCTACGGGAATGTCCCTTGTATACTTGCACATTTGCGCTTTTAACCGCTAATCGCAGTAGCGTTGATTCTAGTGCCGGAGCCGATTATATTCGAGGTAATTATAGCGGCAACAGCGGTTCTGGGAATCGATTCAACTCCCATAACACATACAATTACGGCACGGGCTCGTCCGGCAAGGAGGCCGATATTTTGAGGTGCCTGTACAAGACTTCTTACAAGTCGCATCGGGGTAGGGTTCGTGAGCCAGCCGAGGGAACGTGTACTTGAGTTACGGAACATCAAAAATATAAGGACTGGTCGGAGAAGGAAGGGTCGGGTCTCCTCTGGCTATCGGCGGATCCAGGCTGTGGGAAATCGGTCACTGCTTCGTTCCTCATCACGCATTTGGAGACCCGAACAGATGCCATCGTTTGCTATTTCTTTTTCAAAGACGACAACGATGAACAGAGGAGCCCAACATTTGCTCTTTGCGCCCTACTGCACCAGCTCTTTACGCGGGGAAACTCCCTTTGCAGATATGCCGAGCAAGAGTTTAAGTCTCAGGGCAAGAAGTTTGCGGAGGACGTGAGCACATTGTGGGATATTTTGGTGAGAGCGGTAGCTGAGGGGAGGTGCGGCGATGTGATCTGTGTGGTGGACGCCCTAGACGAGTGCGAGGAAAAGACCCTAACCCCACTTATCCGTCACATCACTCGTCTCCCTGGATCACAGACCTCGAATATACCTTTGAAATTCCTTGTTACAAGTCGCCCGTACCACAGAATCGAGATTGAGCTTGGCTCGAGGGCAACGACAATCCGGCTAAAAGGGGAGGACGAAATTAAAGCCATTACAGCTGACGTTACCCGTGTTATAGATGAGGGTGTTGAGAATCTCGAGTCGGTCTGGGGAAGCCCCGGAGGCCTGGAATATTTGCGTGAGCTCCTCCAATCATCGGCTGATCGGACGTTCCTTTGGGTTTCTCTTATCCTCGAGCTATTACGGGATAGTGCGGACGGCTCTCGGGCGGAATTAATTAACATTGTCACTACCGCGCCGGCTAGTCTTGATGAATTATACATCAAGATTCTTTCCAAAAGTAGAGACTATAATAAGGCCCGCAGAATTCTGAATATAGTGGTAGCGGCTGCTAGGCCTCTTACGCTTACGGAGATGAATATTGCGCTTGCTATCAGACGGGACCACAAGTCAATGAGAGACCTACAAGACGATCTCTACTCCTGTTTTGAAAAGACGGTGAAAGATTATTGTGGCCTATTCGTGCGGGTTATTGATTCAAAGATCTATCTCGTTCACCAAACCGCAAAGGAGTTCCTGTATAAGGGATCTTCGCCAAGCCAGGGGAACTGGCAATACACACTATATCCCGCATTCCAACTTCATAATGGCTGACATTTTTTTCTCTTATCTTTCGCTAAAGGAGTTTGAAAACGACCCTTTAGTGATGAATAGCCTGCGTGTTTGGAAACAGGAATTAAATACTTATCTGGAGAAATATGCCTTTCTTGACTACGCAGCTGAACACTGGGCGAACCACTTTCGGGATTCCCAGGATCAGCGGATGGAGTTATTCGAATTCACACAGCAGATTTGTGAAGCTGGATCTAAACGCTTTCTGACGTGGCTTCAGGTGTACTGGTTCAAACCCCGAGCATCGTATCCATGCCCCAGGGATTTGACACATTTAATGATAGCATCACGGCTGGGGCAAGGGACGGTAGTGGAACGGTTATTGAAGGAGGGGGGAGATATTAACGCTCGATCGGAGAAATATGGCACCGCGTCGAACATAGCTGCTGTCCGGAGGGACGAGGATATCACCAGAATGTTACTACAAAAGAACGTGAAAGCCTACCTCAATGAGAAGGAGTATAACATCTTACATGTGAAGAGGCCCCTTCGTTTGAAGTTACTGATGTGTGAATAATTACAAATTAACCTTGTTTTGCAGACGGTGTGTGAATTTTGTTTCACCAAAGAGAGCTTAAGCTAACCTGGAACTTATTTTGCGTTATAGAAGGCAAGTAGAAGTTCCAGATCAACATATTTCACAGTTTTGTATTGCTGAGGACAGAGACTTGGGAAGTATAGAAAGTAAGCGAGCTGTATTAGGGACGTTGGGGGACCCTTGTGACTAACACTGGGTTGACTCATGCGTATAGAATGTCAGTTAAGAATTCCGATACCAGTGGGCAAGGGGAGAAGGTTTGCTAATCCGTGGGGAGAGACAGGAGGTAGGGGGCTCAGTGAATGGCTCAGATGATGAAGGCGACAGCTAAGTGCAGAGCGGGGAGGTGTTATAGCTTGTACGTTTAACCGATCAAGAGAATTTGAGGCAGGGAGAAATTACTGACCTCTGGCTCGCTGAGTATCGTAGTCGGTAAGTAATCTAGACCGAACACGGTTCTGGGAAGAGGCGACCGCTGACCTCTGCCCGCTGGGGGTTGTAGAAGGTAAGTGAGCAGGATGAACCCCCGTTCTGGGAAGAGGCGATTATTGAGCTCTGACTTCCCGAGTGTTGCAGCTTGTAAGCGAATAGGATTAACCAGGGTTCCGGAGTGAAACAACTGCTGACCTCTCTGGCTTGCTCAATGTTGTAGGTGGTAAGTTAACAGGATCAGCCACGGTTATGGGACGAAATAATTACTGACCTCTGGCTCGCTGAGTGTTGCAGATAGTAAGTTAATAGGACCAACCACAATTCTGGGACGAAATAATTGCTGACCTGTGGCCCGCTGAGTGTTGTAGTCGGTAAGTTAACAGGATCAATCACGGTTCAGGGACGCCACAACTGCTGACCTCTGGCTGGCTGAGTGTTGTAGATGGTAAGTTAACAGGATCAACCACGGTTCTGGGACAATTGCTGACCTGTGTCTCGCTGAGTGTTGTAGGAGGTAAGTTAACAGGGCCAACCACGGTTCTGGGACGCCACAACTGCTGACCTCTGGCTCGCTGAGTGTTGTAGAGGGTAGGTTAACAGGATCAACCACGGTTCTGGGACGAATCAATTTCTGACCTCTGGCTCGCTGAGTGTTGTAGTCGGTAAGTTAACAGGACCAACCACGGTTCTGGGACGAAACAATCGGTGACCTCGGCTCGCTGAGGGTTGTAGGGGGTAAGTTAACAGGATCAATCACGGTTCTAGGACGAGACAATCGCTGACCTTTGGCTTACGGAGTGTTGCAGAATGTAAGTGAATAGGACTAACAACAATTCCAGGACGGCTCAATTGCTGATACCCTACTTCCTGTTTCCTTCAGGCTGTAAGCGGACAAGCTTCTATCCCTTGTTCCTACTCTACTAATATGTCTCTCCTATTGCTACAGGTTGTATGTAACCGACGACCTCAAGGTTCTTGCCGATTCCTCCGATTTCAGACTTGGTCACTAACCTCACACTTACTTTCCTCAACAGGAGGTAAGTATCCCAAATCTCTTTATTGTACCCCTTTCGCTCGCTAACCAATTACTACTCCTCTATCCTAGTTTGTATGCCGACCTCTATCCCCTCTTTCGCGAGCAGTCACTGATATCTACTTGGCGTTTCACCAAAGCTCGTTAGGCAATCCCAACTCCCCTATTTCTGCTTCTCCGACTAACCCACAGCGCGCCTCGCTATTGTTTGAGCAACATAGAAAGTGAGAAAATGATTTAATTATTACTAATACTCCCCTCACTGGATATCTAGTAACATTCCTACAGGATGTGAGCCGTTCCCGTTTACTATCCTCATCCAGATTGCTGATTCTTATTCAAGCCTTCCAATGGGTCGCGGGTTCGTTGGGTTAGCCCGGGCCCTTCATTGGGCCGGGCCGGGTACGTTGGGTTGGGCTCACCTTAGCGCAAGCCCGGGCCGGGTCGGGTTCGGAGGTGCCAAGCCCGGGTTACCCGGTGAACCTAGCGAATATTCTGTCTCTCATCTCTGATTTTCATGATACTTCAAGTCATGATCACTACGGAAACTGGAATCTGTGAACACGGAATTCATGAATACCGTGACCGTGACTATTTGCGTTCAGGTGAAAGGGGTCCAAGCAGAACCATGTTCCAATTGAGAGTGCATAGCGAAAAGCTAGGCAGGAACCTGCTTGGCTCTCGGGGATTCTGAGCATTTCAAAGATGAGAAATTTGGCAGCTTTGACGAGAGCATACAAGGTCAGTTCTTTTTACCATCTACTCAACTGATCCTTTTGTGTTCCTCCCCCTATATTGATTTTCTCTTCACCCTCAAGCTTGTGTGTATACAAAACATGAAACAATGAGCTTTTGTTCTAATATGAACAGGGTGGTTTCCAGCCCTCTTACTATTTTACGAACACCTAGTCCATACTCAGAGTCTTTGCCGTATGAATTAGAAGAAGTAGAAGTCCCCGCCTCAGAATGTGTCGAAGAAAGCGAGTTAAGCCCAGATCTCTTATTTCTACTAAATCCCGCTACAATAAAGAAACGCAAAAATCCTCCTCCCTCATCCTGGGTATGGGGGCCTCCGGAGTCAGCCCACTGGGTTCATTGGGTTAACCCGGGCTTTCCTTTCTTGGGCTGGGTTGGGCTTGGGCTGGGTCGGGTTTGCCTTTTTTCGACCCGGGTTAGCCCATTGGAAGGCTTGGTCTTATTGAATCTGCCTTAGTTCTGCATCCCCGATACGCCAGATCCGCCGGGTGATACCGCCTCGTCCCCCAGAGCCAATCTAGCGGCCGGTGAGTATTATGCTATATCGCTTAGCCTATGCTTAAGTATATTCCTAACGTATAATAGATTAAGTGCCTACAATGGGTTATTTGTTGGTGGTCTGTCCTTCCTTCAATATGTTTACTAGTCCACGGCCACGCTCATTTTTTTCGTCCCTATGTGATTTCTGTCATCAAGATTTCTTCCAGGGGTATGACATCTGGATTGGGTGTAGGAATTTGTGGAAATTTGCTGCAGTTTGCTGGTTATGTTTCTGTCTTGCTACGTTCTGTTCTTCAATGAAAGTTATGAAACCGTATGCTGTCTGGATTGTCTGACGATCCGCTGCCCTATGCCCACAACCCAATATTACACCTTCTTTCTTGCTTGCTTGAGGTAGGTCCCCACTGCCCGCCGGGAAAGAGGTGACCCCGAATAGGCGGGCGGAACACATACAAGGTAGAAAAGAAATTTTACATACAAAACACTAGAGCGAGCCAACCCCTACAGGAACAAGCGGCGACACCCAAAGTCTCAAGCGTGGCCTCGCTACTAAGTTGCTACTCTACAATGTATGAAAAAGAGAAAAGGCTCTAATACCTAACTCGCCCCATTAGCGGTCTCATATCGCACGAGCTGTCGCGGAGGTTCCATACTTGGTATAATAAAAGCGGACCCCCGCCGCCCCCTAAAGTGCGGCAACTCTGAAAAGGCAGGCGGAAAGTAAGGAAGAAAACAAATTTTACATGCAAAACACTCGAAAGAGCGAAAATATAGAGAAAGAAAACACCACAGCGAGCTAACGCCCACCGGAGCAAACGCCTAGGCGCAAAGTCCCGAGGGGGGCTTCGATAGTGCTGCATTTATGCAGACCCAGCCGTTTTTGTAGATGTCAGAGAGCTACCGGTACATATCGTGTTATCTAAGTATGGGAAGATATCATTGACCATGCCGACTTTCTACAGACTCCTCCCTTTCTGACACATCCCCCATGTAATGTATGCCCAGAAGCCAAAAATCCAAACCCAGCCAAAGAGTCGCAAGTGCTCCACCTTGCACGCCCGCCGAAGAAACACCTAAACGGCCAAGCTGAGCCGGCCAATCGACAAAGATACCGAATATAATTCCTGGAGCACACAATCATATCCACCGATATCTATAAACATCCTCCAAATCTAACACCTCCAAAACGAAACAATGCTCTGTGATCACAGAAAGAAAGAAAGCAAGAAAGATATCCCAAGATGACAAGAAACCCCCGGAGAAAGTTTACAGTTGAATGGAAGAATTACCGGCACAGCATTCGCAATGCTGAAGCTAATTTAAGATTCATAAACTCCGCAGGTGGTACCGTGCTCAACACCCCCTCCGCCCGCCATATCCCGTGAAATATCATTCCAAACCGGATGTAACTCATCAATCCGTCTCAACAACTCACCCCCAGCATGACCCGAGAGGGTAGAGCTACCAAATAGAATGCTCCAGGATAGTGAATAGCTTCTTGGGGTGATGCGGTAGGTGGGTGGGCGGAAAGGATATAAATGGAGAAGAAGAAATAAAGTGAGAGAGCCCAAGGTTCATGCGTAAACAAGAGCGAAAAATAGCAATGAAGAAGTATCCCAGTAGGGGACTAGTATGACTGTTCTGTCCCGGCAATGGATATAGAACACTCCCGATATGATACTGTAGTAAATTGGTATGACGTCCTGGGCACAGGTGGGGTATGCACCGGAACATCTAATGCCACCCACCGGCCTGTCCAGGATCTTTCACGAAGAAGCTCTCTACGAACTTACTGTAATAGCGCTCATTACCTAGCAATTTCCTACCTCTACAATGTTCTTAGCACTAACCTCCGACGCACCGCCCAATATCCAATACAATACGTCAAACGAACATCCTACCATGACACATATCCCGCTCCTGGCACGCCTACCACGAATGGCTCGCGGTTATTGGGGTTCAAAGAAAAAAGCACTACAAGTAACATACTTGGGGATAAGATCCCGTAATCGTACACAGAACCCAATTTTGGCGGTACAGGCGTAAACTGCAAAACATACTCGGGTACCCGCAACTTCGCGGATGTCCATGGAAGCCTGTATTAATTATCGCCCGGGAGGGTGATAACATGAGAAGTTCTAGTATACAAAGTACAGGTATAAAAAAACTACTTTCAACCCATGTGACACGAATTACTCGATATTTTTTTTCCTCCTCCTGCAAAACGATGGTGGAGGTAAAGAGATACGCAAGAAGAAGTTTAAACGCAGGGAACGCCGATCGATCTATCATGTAAATTCGTAAAATTTTACCACCGTCCAGGACCCCCCCCCATTAGTGCATTATATCGTACATTTCCCTATTATGAATATAACGTTACGTATCATAGTATTCCCTTTCTTTAAGCACTGTTCAGCACACCATGATATATATAAAAATACGACAAACCCTACAAGAAAACTCAATTTTTGCTAAAATTCCCATTACTCCAACAGGGCATAAAAAGCCCACATCGAGATAGTGGCTACCCACCGGCTGCTGTGGACATAAAAGTCTAGTAGGAGACTACTAGTTGAGTCATAATCAAAAAATAATATAAAAAATCGTAATATTATTATGATACCCACTTGTAACAAAGATGCTATAAAAGTTAGGAAAAGGCCTTTTTTTTGGTGTGCGAATAGACCCTTAGAAGAAAAAGAAAGAAAAGCAGGTTCCCCAATACTATTATATTCCCCAGCGCACCACTCGCAACACCATCATACCACTTCCCACCCACAGTAGGAAATCCCCACGACCCGACCATCATACAACTACCCCCAGAGATTCCCTAGCAATTCAGCCAGACCGACCAGCCCCGGAGGAAAAAAATATCCACCACCACATCCTAAGCCGGAAAATCGGAGAAGTAATGTCTAATGCCCATATTCGCAACCCTTTGAAACAGTTGCAAAGTATTACCCACAACCCGAAATTCAAGAATAGCGATGATACCCAGCCCCCAGCAATAATTACCGTAGATGTTGGGAGGGGTGGGTAAATTCACAGCGGCAAGCCCACCACCACCCCTTTTCAACAAACCAATGTGAGCAGACTCGTTAAATCCCGGAATAACCCCCGCTCGGTGCTTCCCGATGCTCCTACGGTCCGGGACAAAGCGGGGCGGACAGACATTCAAGAGCGGATAGGACCAGCCGCATGCACACAGCCCATCAGGCGCCACCACATCCCGTAGCAGCCCCTGTAGGACAGTGGGCAACAAGGAGCGTTGAGCACAGTACAAACCCAGCAGGAAAGCCTCGGGGCGATCATTCATAAACCAACTAGAATAAAGCCCCACTCCTCAGTCCTCATATCGTGCATGCTAGCCCCCCCCCCCCCACCCCTTCATACCTTCCCAGATCATGAACAAATCTTTCTCCTTGGCCGGTGCGCAAACGTGAGGGGCATGGCCCGTCTATCCTGGCTTATCAAGCGTGGGCCTCGTGGCCCATAAGGAAAGAAGAATTCTAGACCGGGATCCGACTAGCCCTACCTCCAGACGGATGGGCCAGCCTTAGGACTGTCTTTCCCAGAGGGGGTTCGGATGGGTCAGTTTGAAAAAACATTCTGCAACCGGTGTGTTTTCTTTTTCGTTGCTGAAAAAAAAAAAAGGTAATCTACGACATTCGGAAGCGCTATATCTTTCGAGCGCTGGTAAAGGCGTATGGACTGTCGGGCTGCTCATTATCCGCTGTTCGCACCGCGTGCTTCGTGCTTCGTGACATCCCGTGAATATGCTGCCACAACTCTCTACTGGGGACTGCAGCACGTTCTTCCGTAACCCGTCCAAGGTTAAGGTATCATTGATCACGCGCAAATAAACAAAGATAATAACAACATAATACTATCGTGATAAGAGTATTCATAACTCCTAGCTACACCACTTGCACTAGAACATATTCACCATATCCCGTATTGGAATATAACTAGGGTGCACATGCATTCTAATGAAGTTAGCGCCCTGCCTCATCCTACTTTTCCACCGGAGTATACTTGTGCATATCCCCATAATATATTACCTTATGAATAAATCAAAATTACTATTACGGATTACACCATAAGACACCTTTCATAGCACGAGACCTTTTATGACGATATCATGATACATCGAAAGCCTACCCGCTACTTTATATGCCAGGCCAATTCCTGGAGTGAAAGAGAGAACTGGAGTGCTTCGTAAAGGCACCGCGAATATAACGGCTAGCTTTGTGGTTTCCTTCGCTCACAACTCAACCACAGACCAACTTGGTAGAAAAGCTTTCCTATGGCCTACCTTATTCTCTAAACGCACCCCTATACAAAAATAAGATATAGACGACGTTGCCGTTGTGCGCCCAAGAATAGATTTTATTTTATTCACCTGAACCCTTTCCTAGTCCCTGAAGGCTTTGGTCCACTTACCCCGTATCCTCTTTGGCAAGATTTGTTGTTCAATTCACTTCGTCAAAAAACCCCTGATGTTGAAATAATGCTATATCAGAGACTCAAAGGTTTATAATATTATTTCACGCTTCCGTTAAAAAAACCAAAAACCATAGGAGACCTGTAGAGTACACTCCAGAGTGTATGGGCATGTGGGATTGCACCAGGCAGCTGAGTTAGAATACATGGCCCCCTCGTAATCCTTCCCCTCCGTACGGCGCGAGGGCCAACCATCTCCATTGGTGGCTCTGCCGCTGAAAATTATATCTCTAAGATCGAGGGGAGTTTCAGTTTGGCGAGTGGTGACTAGTACTGTACCGTATTTTCTCGAGTTATAGTTTTCCGCCAAGACCGGGCGTTGATTAAGGTTGGATGTTGCCTGGCGCCTGCAACGCGCCCTCTTCAATGCCCTTGTTAACATAAGATCCGAGAAACGGATTCTAGGTGTCCAGCACTTTACCTCTGACTGTGTAGCGCTTGTTTGATCGCCATCAAAATCCTTGTAAATGAATGATTACTACACACTCAGCCGCATTATTGCAGACACCTAAAATCCACTCCCTTGCGACTATGACTAGAGCATTGATGGTGCCCATTTCAGACTCCAGACACCGTCCAACCTTAAGCAATGCCCGGTCTTGGCGGAACCATAACTCGAGAAAATACATATGCAAATCGATTTCTAGACAGTGGCTTTGCTCCTCGCACCTCCCTGCTGTCCCTCCTGACTCGCGAGGGAGCGGTTAATGGCTGTCAGGACTTATCATCTGCCGTCTCTGTCAGCACCGAGTATGTCAGACTCGAGTTGGCTATGGTGGCGGTGCGCGGATCCTTCATGCTCCTTGCCCACGAGTAGCCTGTACATATTTTGCCCTGCCGCCTTAGTATTATTCTTGCACCCGCTTCTCCAAACACGAAAATGGCATGCAAACAGGAAATTCTTATTGATGCGTATTATATTTCTTTTGTTTCTTGAGGTTGTGGTTCTTTTTCATGTTGGAGCCAGCCTCTCCGTCAGCTTTAGTCCTTCCCCGTTCACCAGAGTAGATATTCCTAAAATTGTGTTAAGATTTAGGTACATCCAGCAGTTAGAGAAACGGGATCTCGTACGAGTGTACCTTAATCTCCTTTCCGGAGGGGAGAAATTGTAAGCTAGAGACGTGGTCACCCCCGTGAGCACTTATGCCGGATTGAGAATTTCTTGGATGCATAGTCTCCAATGCTGATCTTAATTAACTAGTAGTTGTCTATTTATCTATTTAGCTCCCAATACGATATCAAAAGTGCTGAGATATTCGTGACGTTTTCTCCCCGGAATTGAGTATCGTATTCCTGACTGTGTCTGTCAAGCCATCTTCTCCCCTCAAATATGAAACTGTGGACATGCCAATTGTGCCATAGTAGTTTTAGGGTGTACAACACCGCAATGTGCGGTGGTCTGGTATCCAGTAATAGAATAAGCATCACTCCAAAGCCACCGTCAAGGGCTGGGTAAGGAAGCAATGTAATAGAACTAACCCCGCTCGATATTTTTAACAAGTTCTCGCGTACTAGATAAGGCAAATTTAGAAACTTTTGTTACCAGCCAGCGGCGCACCGCGGTAGCGTCCAAAAGTAAGAGTCACACTTTACTTCCTTAAGAGAATTACTTGTTGTTTGAACAAAGGCCGACCGTGGATAGCTCCAGCTGGCCTTCCGCAGATGGTGGTAGCCATAACGGTGCCTAATACCCCTCCTCACTGGCTCTCCTTCGGAAGTCATGTAGGCATGAAGACCAAAACCACATGCCCCAAAAATTCGATGCCCCGCTTTTTAGTGGTAGTTACCTAATGGGCTCAAAGTGTAGTGTATGCTGTTTTCTAAACTGGGCCGTCCGAGATCAAACAAACTATGTTTTCAAGAACGGAATTCCTTAGCATTATCCAGTTTGCATACCTCCTCAGATCTAGGACCTTCAAGCCACAGCAATCCCCACGAATATATTTCTCTCGGGATCGATGAAACCAGCCCATAAAAATAAAATAAGACTATCGAGTGACACTCCATGAATCAAAAGCCACCTCAAGTCGAGGGGTTGGGGTTTGGCTTTCCTCGACGCCCCATTGATCGCACCACCTAGGGGGAAAAGAAGAAAGAAAAGGAGATAGCAACCCGGATACTTGAGCGCAATTGTAGCAACAACAAATATTCACCACTCATGAAAAAAAAAGTGAAAAAAATAGTGAATTATTTATCATAACCACTTTGTAGGTATACCTATTTTCTTCACCTTCTCACCGGGGCAAAAGTGAAGGAAACAGCAGGCATCAAATGACCGCCCTGGCTTATGCACCCTTACCAGTATTCTTTCCCCCCCGTCTTGGCTGCGGGAATAACCGCTTAGGAATGCGAGCGTTGCATTTCCGGCCAACTTTCTTTCTTGAAGTTCCTTCTTTGAATGCCATGCCTGGTGCAAGCACCCCCCGCCTTTTTCACTGCCCCCCAGTCTCCCTTATCCCACTTATCCTAGTAGTCCATTTCCCCAATCTCCGCCTCCCCAAAGTTCGTGCCATGGTCTCAAAGATAACCATTCAGCCCATTCTCTTTCCCCCACCGGCACTTCTTCACTTCTGTTAGGCCCCGGGAAGGTTTAGCCTCAGAGGTGGTAAGATTAGAGCTCTTGGAGGCAGGCATGGAAGTGGAAGTAGCTTGCAACGCAAGGGTTGTTTCTCGAGTGGTGTATGGGTTTGTGGTAAGTGGTGGATTTTGCGGGGGGTAGGCTAATACGGTATGATATCATACTGTAGCGACACAATCAAAAGGGACACTCCAAATTGCTGACACCCTAAAAACTAGTATTATTAGCCGGCACACATAATACTGACAGAAAATACGTTTTAGGAAAAAGCTTAAATATTTTTTTGTGTCAAGATGTTTTCGCATACACTACTTTTTTTTTCTTCAATAACACTACTTTGTAATCTCACCAATTTTCAAGGATTTTTTACTGGTAAGCCACTTTGGTGTGCGCGAAAACGTTATGCCTAGTAAATTATCATAATAATTATTATCATACCTGTACCCCTCAATGCTGCTACCCAAAGCCCTTGAGGGAAATGACGGTACTGCTTTCATGCTTGGGGTTAGGGATCACTCGAAGCCATGTTCTACCACCCAAACAACCATGCAGGGAAAATAGATCTAGAAAACGAGGGAGCCTTGACTATTATCATACCAAACGCTTACGGGAAGTACTGGGATATCAAGGGCAAGGGAATATTCACTACACCAGTTAGTCTACTAGCCATTAGTGCGTGCCACTGCCGCTTCCCGCGTGGCCAGGCACCACTGAATACTAGGAAATTCACCTCCATCTCCAGCGCCTCACAGCATCTATTTTCGCCAGCATATCCCCTATGGCTTGAACGTTGCCATACCATCCTCCCCACTCCTCAGATTTCACAGCCACGAGACCAAGGCCGAAAAGAAGGAAACCCACCAGCGTAAAAAAGGAAATAATATTAGACCGGGCTCCTGGGTTGTACCTGAAAGCCAGTAAGAAACCGATAATTTTCTTTAATCCTAACGCTTGGCCCTCCCGCATCGTAGGGATTACCCAGTCCTAAACCCAACTGCGCCATAATAGCTAGTCAGCATTCTAGCTAGTTGAGATGTCGTTGCTGTCACGAGAATAACTATTGGCCGTTTAAGTATAGTACTTCAAATTACCCCCAGATCAATACGAGGATGAGGGGAAACGCCGGGGCGCAAGATATCCTGCACACTATCAGGTAGTAAGTTTCGGAGCTTCATGAGTAAGCTTCGAGTATAAAGAGCCCCACCTCTCCCTAGAGAGAAACCCTCCCCATTGCAATTAGCAGCTTTCAGTACACTACCAAAGGCCCTCCATACAGGCAAACAATCATCTATCGCTCTATCTATCACCCCACCTATCACTCTATCTATCACTCTATCTATCCTTAATGAAGACCACCAGTATTCTGAGCGTCGCTGGCTATATCGCCACTGCTTCTGCAGCATTGGGAAAAACGCCATGGCTCCCTGGGCTCGGTCCTAGTTTGGATGTCGGACTTGGTGAAAACCTCCCGTTCACCGCTCCGACTGGGGACACCCCATGGACTAGTAAGCCCCGACCCGACCCATATTTCACTTTGGCAAAATCCAACCTCTTGAACAGCTTTTATCCCACAGTCTTGTCAGGATACCGCTATCAGTGGCAAACAATGTAAACCCTCCGAGATGGAAGTCTTTGAGGTTACCTACCCAGACGTATGCCTCCTACCCAGAACTCTCTCAAAATTCTCCACTGACACTAATATAGTGCGCGCAACCATGGGTTATGTGCCGCTGCACCAAGTCCCCCATGGCGTCCGCACCCCCAGACCACTATTTCAGAAACATATCCAGCTTACATAGTGAAACTACAGCAAGCAAACTATCATGGAGGTTTTCGGGCAAATACCTCCGCACCTCCGATCTACCGTCCGCCATGTCATGTCCTTCCCCTCGTCCACTGGAAGTGGTTGCAGTGCCTTTGCATTCAGTGATGATATCGTCTTCTTAGGCGACTGCGGAAACAGACTCGCTCCTTCTGTCTTCATGCACGAAGCGTACACCCCCTCTCCAGCCTCCTCCTCCCATTCACACAAAACAAATTACTAAATTTCCCATCCTGAATAGTGCCCACACCCGTGACAGAAACGGCTACAGCAGTGAGCAAGCCCGCCCGGTGCAGCTGTATAAAATATACTAACGATAGCGTAGCTACAACCATCCTTCCGGCTGTGAACTCTGATACGTGTGTTCCAGACGACTACGCCAACACTAGTAGGCCCTCTCAAACCACCTACACTCCACTTGGTTCCTCGCTAACCCCCAATAGACGAAGCCGAGGACTTCGCTCAATTGATGGGTAACTCCTCCTTCACCTCTTCCAGCCCCTAATCAAAATATTGACAACCCGGCAGTCGTCCATGCCCACAAAACCCTCATAGGCCTCCCTCAGGCCGCCGACTGTATGAGCAACCAACTGAACGTCATGGCTCGTGATTGGCCTCTGAAAACCCTCTTTGCGAACAGATGCGACCCGAGCGTCAAGCCCCCAAACAGTCCTTCAGTCGTTAAGACCGACCCTGCAACTGTTGCCAGCACTGGCAGTAAAGAAGTACCCGCTTTCCCTGAGGGCGTTCACGTTGAAGATTTTGGGTAAGCTCTTGATTTTGTTTCCAGGTTTAAGTAAGACCGTTGCCTAACCTTCTTTCGGATAGTGTTGTTGTTTAAGCGGTCCCTTGCCACACCTGTGGACAAAGTTTAGGCTCCTTTCTTGGAATGGTTGGTGATGCGGGGTTTGATTCACGGAGTCGGCGTGGGATATGTAAGATATTTAAGGGCGAAGAGGGTGAAAACAGCTAGGTTTTAGTTCTACCAGTTGTCGGTTTCTTACCAAATGCTTCGAAGTTACTCCTACCCAGGCAGGAAAGGAAAACACTGTTTGCCATGAACTCCCTCAGAACCTGATCTCGAGTGATATTTTGTGAATTTCAGCTCCGAACCAGTGACAGTTGAGATTCAAATCAAGCCCATAGCCTAAACCCTACAAACACATAAATTCACATGTCTCCACAGTATATCCTCAGAACAGTGATCCGGTGAATATCGCGATGATAGAGACCACCATCCTTAGTGAACAGTATCCAGTAAACCACAGGGGGAGACAAAAAGCTCATGTACCCCACCCACCACACCCCTCTCCCAGGCCTACATTCTAAGCCTTTTCCCCTCGACTAGCGTTCTCTAAAATAGCATTAAAGACGGGAGCACATATATACCATAACGGAAGCACCCAGGTCTTTCCATGGATCATCACATTATCCCACTTTCTTCACCCATACCCCTATCTCCTAGTACTCCTATGATAACCAAAGATAGACACGTCAGGAGGGCCTCCTCCATAGCTTTAGAGCAAAAGAAACCATCTGCACCACTCCCGTTCCCACCGACCCAACTCACTATCTCCCTTCACGAACATCTCCTTAGTAATCAGTCTCATTGACAATTAGCTAGTCTTGTTTCCTTTAATTCCTATTTCTATTCTTACAATCTTTTTACCTTACCATTCGAGTACATAAGCTTTCCGTCCGCCGTTGTTACGAGTTGATCGTTGGCGACCAACAGCCCTGGAGTCCCACTGTCCTCCCCGCTGCCCAGACGCCGATAGCACAATCACAATTAAACAGGTCTCAGATCACACACTCCTACCTAATGACTGTACGATTATATATATTTAAACTGTGGCTGGTATAACCCTTAGCAAATTTTTAGACACTACTAGCAAATTGAACATTAAATGTATCATAATAGGACCGTTCTACTCAATACCGTTCTCATGCTTATACCCCCCCNCCCCCCCCCCCGACCAATTACGGTACGAATAAATCCACAGAACCCTGCATTGCCGAGAAAAAGGAAGAAAAAAAACATCCAACATATCGGTTCGATTCCAAAAACCCTAGCAGCCTGAGTCAGTTGTGTGTATTATAACGGACACGACATGCCACCCACAGCACTACCAGATCGGGAAAATCATTAATATCCCGATCCACTATGTATTATGTCCCAACCAAATTACAATCGTAATTTTAGAACAGGTTACAGATATATTATACAGCACTTGTACATCCTTCAGTGCTCGTACAGCCACACTAATGAATAAAATTTGTTCAAGATCGTCTCGCATACCAGATACCTTCCTGACTTGACGTTACCTTGGAACCTTAGGATAAGCTAAGAGCTAGCTAGCACACAGCAAACAAAAAAATGGGAGATTTGTCCCAAGGAGCTTCTCGGCAGTGCTGGTAAAGCAGACCCCTGGTGCCCAAGGATCATAGGTATTATAATAGTAGAAATTGTGAGTGATGGATAAATGCTGAGTCAGGTAATCGATTAGAGGATCCGCAAACGACTCAAGTAAATGGGAGGCCCTCTCCGGAGGCTTTGCTATTTTACAGTGTGGTTTATGATATGGTCTCGAAAGTTCGGAGTTCCTGAGGTATCACGATATCTCACTCGGTTTGCGACTTCTTAGTATTGTTACAAAAGCAAGCGAGATCAAACAGCATGCTTGAAACTTTCAGAGTGAGAGGGCGGATTGGTAAACTTAATACAACCAGGAAGAGGTGCAAAGATCAGCTATTTATGCAGTAAAGTAGCAGCAGACAATAGCAACATAAAGTGGGAAAGATTGAAGTAGAGATTATGGAAGATGGGAGAAATTAAGAAAGAAGAGAGTCAAAGAAAGAGTAGAACAAGTTAAATTCATACAGCCCTGAGCTGAGATTTGTAACGGGAGTAGTCGGGGTTTGTTTTGAAAAGATCCCAGGTACACTCTAGTATTCAGAGATCAGGTGTTGTAGGGGTTCTTGTGTTCAAGGTGCTGAAGCGACGGGGTTCGGGAATGTTGTAGTTCTAGAAATGCTAGAGTTCTGGTATGTTGAAGTTCTGGAGTTGTGAGGTTCTGGTATGTGTATTTGCTGGAGTTCAAGAGGTTCTGAGACGTTCTAGGAGGTTCAAGAAAGAAAGAAGATGTTTGTATTCATGGTTCTAAGAAGTAGATACCAGGTTGCGTGAAGAGAAAGGAAAAAGAAGATGGAAGGGACTTTCCCCTTCCTTATATACACTTATAGACTCCCTCCCCTAATCTGCCAAGCGTGCCTATCTAGGTAATACTGCATAGTATTATCCTTTTATAGTATGTTTTTACCAATAGAAAAAACTCATAACATAACATAGTAAAAACATAGTATTCAAAGAAGAAAAAAATATGAGTGTAACAGGACTGACTGTTACAAGATTAGCCAACGCAAAAACTGAGGCATACTCAAAGATGCTGAAGGTATATATCGGAAAGTACAGTACTATTTGAAATATTGAAGTACTGCCCTCTGCTTGTGTATTTACTCTCCCCTCGATGGTATTTTTTCCGGCCTGTTCCCATTCGAGTCAGGAGATTCTGTTTCAATACTTTGTGTTCTTCGCTCCATTGCCACATTTGGCCTCCTCCTTGACCCCATAAGTTTCCCCGCCGGGTCACTATGAGCCCACCCCAGAGGCACAAAATTTGATGCTTTACTCAATCCAGTAGCGGTTGAGGATTCCATGAAAACTTAATAAGGTATCCCCGGTGTGCGAAACGGCTTGCCAGAGACGAGGGAAAGGGTTTTCCTATTCTTACTGACACCCCCCAAGCAGAATCAAACAACTTATAAATTCCTGGTTATCTATCCACTCCCGCGCGAGAAACACAGTGCGCACCATGGGATTGCCTAGGGGGTAATACGGTAATCAAGTTATTACACAAAAGCCGCCCAGAAATGAAGAATAATATGAGTAGCTTTTCGGTTTGGGTTCAAGTGCACACGCGTGTATCAAAAGCTTATTTGGGCCCCCAAGGGAATTGAGCACCAATATAGTTCTACCAATCTTGGAATTGACGAGTCTATTTTGAGCGAAACCCCGTCCCGGTAAGCTAAAGGTCCCATAAAAGCTGTGTAACGTGCCGTTATTCCAGAGCCCACTTAGCAATCGATAGCCTTCTGGGGCAGCAGCCCCGTCACCGCTAATCCTTCGTACCGCACACTTTTCTGCCATAATCCGTCAAAATCGGTATCCCCAAGTTCTGCGATGAGGGGGTATCTCGGTAGATTATTGAAACCAAAACCCGCAAACCGTGTCACCACCTCCTTCCACCGCCCCTAGATACATTCGAACCCTCTGGGCGGTTGATGGTTTCTCTTTCCCTACTCAGGAACATAACCAACAGAGGTGGACCGTACCCGAACTGCTCATCCACCACCGGCTGGCCCCTTTCGAACAGATCTGGAAAGATCTTCGGAAGCACAGGGTCAAGGGTACAGGTACGGCAGAAGACCCTGTCTTTAAAGGTCTGATCCAGAGTGCATTGAAGCCAACAATCTTCTGACATAATGTCCACTCCGTTCTCGATAAGCTCCTCTCTCAGTTGCAAAAAGTCCCGTCCTCATTACTTGAGGCGCCACAGCGGCACCCAGGGTGATCTTGTGACAGTGCTCAGGTGACCAGCAACAAATAACGGTTGCTTCACGAGCGTGTTGGTATCTTGCGGTATTCCAGACTTTGGAGGTGTCTGGAGCGTTGCGGGTCCCTGTGCTTTCAAATTGATCACATCTTAAGAGGGTGCCTTAAGATATTGCCATACAAACTGAAGAGCGAGACCGCAGCTTGACAGCCGACGACCAGTGTTGTGAGGTTGAGCTTTATCTATCGGTGTAGATCCCATCCTATCAGGAACAAAACTTTTCCGCGGCTCAGAAAAACGATAAACGTGACAAGATCTGCGCAGCGATCGGCAACGCTTCCGAGTAAACCAGTGATTTGCAATTGCCGATGCAAATTCGGGCCATGACTCGGTGTAGTTTGGCATCTGGAACGAGCTCATTGCTTCCGTACCGGGAAAAAGACTCGACGGTACGCGAAGAACGCTTCGCTATCATAGATAATAGTATAGTCTATTTATTTTTTATTAGCTTCCCCATTTTAGGTAGCAAAGCTGAAAGATTGTCTACTCGTATCATACGTATCAGTTTATCCGTGGGACGCCTTTGTTCATGTTTTTTTCCGTTACGTTTTTCTCGCCAATGCCCCTCCCCCGCCTCGGGATTTTTTTTCCCTCCAACCTTCAGTCCCTCCACAAAACCCTCCCTCTTCCCCCTTCGCTTCCTTCTGAAAAATTCACCACACACACGCCTTCTCTCTCTCTTCAATCACCTTTGTATCTACTATAGCATTATTCACCCGGCTTTCACCAGACGATCATGACTTCTTACGCTCTTTCCCAGGCTCACAAGGAGGTCCGTTATTTCCCCCGATACTAACTGACTTCCCACGGCTCACTTCCCCGATGGCAGCTCATTGAAGTTCCGCTCCGTGACAGCGACCCAGAAGTCCAAAAAATTATGGTGGGCAAATCCAGCAATCTTTGGTTTGCTATTATTGATTCCAATTATTCTAATCATTTGGCATAGGACCTAGAAATCAAGCGTCAACGCGAATCGATTCTTCTCATTGCTTCCGAGAATGTCACTTCTCGTGCGGTTTATGATGCTCTAGGGTCACCCATGTCCAACAAATACTCTGAGGGATATCCAGGAGCTCGTTATTACGGAGGAAATGAGCATATTGACTCCATTGAGTTGCTTTGCCAGAAGCGTGCTCTGCAGGCATACCACGTCGACTCTGAGAAGTGGGGAGTCAATGTCCAGTGCTTGTCTGGATCTCCTGCCAACTTGCAGGTTTATCAGGCTATCATGAAACCCCATGACAGACTTATGGGATTGGACTTGCCTCATGGGGGGCATTTGAGCCATGGATACCAGACCGACAAGAAGAAGTACCTTTTAATCACTTTACACAAGCCATAGTATAAAATCTAATATGTGCCGAATAGGATTTCCGCAGTTTCAACTTACTTCGAAACCATGCCGTACCGTGTGGATACCGAGACCGGAATCATTGACTATGATATGCTTCAGAAGACCGCCCTTCTCTACCGACCCAAGACCCTAGTTGCCGGCACATCGGCTTACTGCCGTAATATTGACTACGGTCGCATGCGGCAGATCGCTGACTCTGTCGGTGCCTACTTGGTTGTTGATATGGCTCACATCTCTGGATTGGTCGCCGCGCAGGTCATTCCTAGTCCATTCGAGCATGCCGATATCGTTACCACAACTACCCACAAGTCCCTCCGTGGGCCGAGAGGTGCCATGATCTTTTTCCGCAAGGGCGTGAGAAAGGTCGAGAAGGGTAAGGAGATCATGTACGATCTCGAGGGGCCAATCAACTTCAGGTGAGTCCAATCGTCCTCGCATTGACGAACTCCCGTGCTCACAATGCGGTATAGCGTTTTCCCCGGTCATCAGGGTGGCCCTCACAATCACACTATCACCGCCCTCGCTGTTGCCCTCAAGCAGACCTTCTCCCCAGAATACGTTCACTACCAGGAGCAAGTTGTTGCAAACGCCAAGGTTCTTGAAGAGGAGTTCAAGCGGATGGGTTACAACCTTGTATCCGGCGGAACCGATTGCCACATGGTTCTTCTTGACCTTCGCCCCCAGGCCCTCGATGGTGCCCGTCTCGAGGCTATCTTGGAAGCCGTGAATATTGCTTGCAACAAGAATTCCACTCCCGGTGACAAGTCCGCCCTGTCACCTAATGGTATCCGTATCGGTACCCCGGCTATGACCACCAGAGGTTTCGGTGGTGAGGAGTTCAAGAGAGTCGCTGGCTACTTTGATTACTTGATCAAGCTTGCCAAGAAGATCCAGAGCGAGTTGCCTAAGGAGGCCAACAAGCAAAAGGACTTCAGGGCTCACGTCTTGAGCGGAAAGGTACCCGAGTTACAGGCACTCAAAAAGGAGATTTCCGAATGGACTTCTACCTTCCCTCTACCTATCGGACCGGCTTCTTAAGTAGTTATTCGTTTCTTCATAGCTTCGTTTCCTCTGTTCGGTGTTTTTGTGTTGTTTTTTTCCCCTCCCTAGTGCGAACCGGTGAAACAAAAAGGCTATAAAAAAGTGTCTTCAACATCACATAGATTTATAGGATGGGATGGATTCTTTCTCTGGACTCATTAGCTCAACGCTAGGGCATCCACTTTTCTTCTCTTTAAATAGCGGTAAAAATAAATACCAATCATCCCAAAATCAGATACCATAACAATGATACAAGTGCAAGAAAACGGCGCTTGTTGAAAATTTTCCATCTACCAAAAGGGAAAATGGCTTAAGACCCCTAAGACAATATTATACCCAACAGCCAATGAGAGCCCGAGTCAAAGGGGTTATTAACCTCTATTATCTATCAAAACACCTTTTAGGTAAGGAAGCTCTAAGGTTGGTAATTGTAACTCTTGTCTTAACACACTCGAGCAGCCTAGACAAAAAAAATGTATCAAACGGTGTGGTCCAAACCAGTATCGTACTCGTACCGAATACCGGAAGGAAGGGCACTGCATGCAAGTGCGGAACTCTAACCCCAAGACAAACAAATCAGAAAAGGGAAAGTAAAAAAATAAATATGAAACCGCCCTTAACTAGGAGAGGAAATTCCAACGTCTCTCTTCTACAAACTCGTGTTCAACGTTCCCAACCAACCACCAGCAGGCAGATGCGCCAACGAGATGAGAGGGAGGTGGAAAAGAGTCAATGATCGAGACGGTGGGAAGGAAAATTGCGAAGAAGGGTGAATAAGCAAGGCTTACCTTACCGGCAGCACAGTAAGAAGCATGCGGTGCTCCGAACAATGGATTAGTCGATCCCCACCAGCCTCACTTCTCTTCGTGTCATAAGCCAACACGACGATCCCAACCCATTCCATCCAGTACTCAACACGTTTTGCGTGCTCACCCGGCGAAGCGGGAGGACTCGGTACGAGGTAGGCGCTTTCTCTCTTCTGAGGGGCCGTGTGCCGAATACGAAAAGCCCGTGACTTGGTTGTCTACCGGTAGTACCGTTAGAAGGGAATTGAGCGAGTGGATGCAATCACGACGATATCTGCAAGAAGACCGGATAACTCAGGGCGGATTTACTATGGGCTCCACCATCGGTGCGGAAAAGGGGGTTGGGGATAGTAGGTTTGCTGGTTGGCAATCGGGTTCAGATCCTACAATGCCCGCCCCGTTTTCTCACCAGACTGACTTCGCGTGAGAGGACCATGCTCTAATAATATCGTACTGCAATTGTAAGCGCTCTGATACCATACTCAAATAGTATAATATTGCCAAGGATCCTGCCGATTATGTAACTGTCACATACGCGGCACAGTTTATCCTGCTGGGAAGCTCTACACGGTGGTTTTCCGACTTCTCCCCCGTCTCTACCAGAAGGCAAATCTTCTTAGACGAGAACTACGACGAAAAAGCCATGACTATTGCAAAGAGCATCTTCCTCGCTCTGGCAGCTCTATCCATGACGCTGCCCGTATCAGCACACCACAGCGGTGTCGCCCACCACCACAATCACGCTGGCCAGCAACCTCTTCAGGACCACGAAAATGACGGAACGCCGGTGGAGGGAGTGAAGCGTGTTGCAATCATCGGTGCTTATTTTCCCCTCCCCATCAATTGTAATTCTCGGGCTAATTGAGATACGGGAAAAAAACAGGTGCGGGTTCAGCAGGTTCCTCGGCAGCCCACTTCCTCCGCCGTTTCCACACAAACACAACCAATCCACCTCCCATAAATATAACAATCTACGAACGAAATGCCTACATTGGTGGCCGTAGCACAACCGTGAATCCCCATGGAAACCCCGGTTATCCGATAGAACTCGGGGCCTCAATATTCGTTGCCGTGAACGAGAACCTCGTAAATGCGGCGAAAGAGTTCGACCTAACTGTCTCCTCCACCTCCAAAAATCGGCCCAAAACGGTCCGGGATTCTGTGGGCGTATTTAACGGCGAGGAAATGGTCTTCGTACAGCCGTACGCTGAAGGGAAACTAGGCCAGTGGTGGTCAGTGGCCAAATTGCTGTATCAGTACGGCCCCTTCGCGCCCATAAAGACAAAACGCCTGATGCAGGAGACGGTGGGGAAATTTCTCAACATGTATCGGGAACCCTTATTCCCATTTCCATCGTTGAGTGAGGCAGCGGAGAGTGCGGGCTTGCTAGAAGCCATAGGCACGACGGGAGAGCAGTTCCTTGTGGCAAAGGGCGTTGGGGACGGGAAATTTGTGACGGAGTTGATACAGAGTAGTACCAGAGTGAATTATGGCCAGAATCTGGGGTTGATACACGGTCTTGAGACTATGGTCTGTATGGCCGCGGAAGGTGCCGTTAGCGTCGAAGGCGGGAATTGGCAGATCTTTGCGGGGATGGTGAAGAGCAGTGGTGCGCTCGTGCACTTGAACACCTCCGTTACCGGCATCACAGAAAAATCGATCAAAGAGGACAAAAAAGTCTGGACAATAACCTCCCAGAAGCACGGAGACCAACAACCAGTCGTGAACCAAGACTTTGACACCGTAATAATCGCCTCCCCATACCAATACCTAGACCTCACCCACCCACCCACAACCCTCCACAAGACCCCCGACAAAATCCCCTATGTCGCCCTGCACGTCACACTCTTCACCTCCCGTCGTCCCCTCGACCCCAAGTACTTCAACCTGGACCCAGACTCCACAGTTCCAGAAGCAGTCCTGACAACCCTAAACGCGACTGAACAGTCGAACGAAGCATTTACCCGCGGAGAAGGGGCTAGCGCTGTTGGCAATGTGGGGTTCTTTAGCATTTCCACCCTGCAACAAATCTTCACCGAAGAGCACGGAGAAGAGTTTGTTTATAAAGTATTCTCACCAGAAGTATTTGGCCAGGACAGGATTGCGAAAATCCTTGGCGTTGAGGGTGAGAGCGAGGACGAGGCAGAAGTGACGTGGGTTTTTAGACATTTGGTATGCACCCCCTTCCTCCCTTCTTTCTTTTTCCTGCCGGGTAGGGTGAGGGGGAAGGGCATACTAACGGTAACGAATAGTGGAATTCATACCCCTACCTATACCCACGCGTCACCTTTGAAGACATTAAACTCGCTGAGGGAATTTACTACACCGCTGGCATAGAGAGCTTTATCAGCACCATGGAGACGAGTAGTCTTATGGGAATGAACGTCGCTAGGTTGGCCCTAGATGATATTGTGGGGGCAGGGGGGAAGGTTAAGGCGAAGTTGTAGCTTAACAGCCTTAATCGGTAGAATAAGGGGCTATTGGGGATGGCAAGATGTTATACTATGATACCTGTGCATCATCCCCACCCACCATAGAATGACTTAGAGGAGAGGAGAGGAGAGATTGATGGATTGATATAGAAGACCCTTTCGAACGCATCGGGCTACGATTGGTAATGATCCTATTTAAAAAAACGTTGAGCATGTCGTGTACAAATGATTGATATGCCCATGAATGTGAAAGCATAGGAATCGATCAAGGTGCGAACAAGGATAATAAAGACTGCACCGGGACTGCACAGTGCCAGCAATGCCAGCAATGACAGCGCAGGTTGAGAAAAGATTGTTATCGCGTGAATTAAGGACATGATCCCGGAGTTTACGGTCAAGCTCCTGGGCTATTATTTAGGCAGCGTTGCCTTTAGGCGTACAAATTATAGGAATAGATCCTAAAAGCAGGAGTCAGTACCACCGAGGCTTGTAAAGGCTGAAAGGGGCTATACCTATAGTAACTGCTACTGAAAACAGACCACCGATAACTTTATCTATGGCTTGCTCAAAAGCACTATCGGCAGCCTGGGCCCAGTTAAGTGTGTAATAAACATCCTTCAAGTTCAAGGTGAACAGATCCAGTTCCGAAGCCACAAAGTTCAAATACTGGTCATAAAGGGAGAATTTATAGAGGGGAGAAAGTTTTGTTGTATCGCACTACTAGTATCCGTCATTGAACATGATTTTCGAGAGCCTCTCCAGCACTCAGTCCCCCTCTACGGCGGGTCAAATGTAGGACAGGGGCAAAAAAACATTTTTCAGGTGAAAGCTCGGTTACAGCATGGTTGGTGATCCAACAAACTACAGTCGGCAATTCAACACAAACTACAGTCAGCAATTCAATATACTACGGTCAGTGATTCAACACACTGCAGTCCATGATTCTCACTACAAAATACTGGTAAATCAAATTAACATATACAGTTGTACCTTTGTGTGATTAAAATCTGCAGAATCTGTTCAGTATAGCAACTTGAAGTAATACAACTGGTGGTATGGATTCATTATACGGGGATCAGAATATAGTACAAGTCCTCCCATGGTCTAGTGGGTAATAGGTGAGTTGGCCCCTTTCCTATTGTGCTCAGGTTGTGGGTTCAAATCCTCTGGGATTCGGATTTTCAGTGTACCAGGAAGTAGGGTCCGCTAAGTAGTGGAGCGGCTAAGCTGCTTCAAGCTACTTAGCAACCATCTCTTTTCTGTCCCTACACTGTTTGAATATTACAGTATCAATATTCTCCTGGTACATCGTGGGGGGCCCCTTTTGCTCCAGATTACTAAGAATAATTTCTAATATATTTGTCAGTATTTTTTTTTTCAATAGAATTAACTCTCGCTAAACAGCTTTTTCCCCCAAGAATTTTCATCAACAACGTTCACGGAGGTTCCAAGCAATCACATTTAACGATGTCTCTTCATTCGCCTCTCTCTCAAGTCCATCTCTTCAGTCTCAAATCAACGCAACAGACGGACCGCTTGATCACCTTATTCAATCTGGTACTTTCAACAATTGTCAATTTCCACGCATACCCAGTCACAGTATTTAAAGATATCTTTCTCGATGGCAACAATTCCAGGAAAATCTCCAAACCCTTACCAGTCCTACCATCTATCTTGATCTTAAAGAAAGGAAAAAATCTCGTACATTACCAGATTATCAAGATAATATTCCTAATTTTATCTTTATTCCATCCTATCATAACCAACATCATCATCCACTGAAAGACAACAATGGATCAATTCTCACTTACTGATTTCATATCTCTTCCGAGTATGTTATAATACTAGAAAATTCACAGTCAATCTTACCCTCACACTCAATCCTACCTAATATTCGCAGTAATTTTCTTCATCGCTACTGCGCTTTTTGGGCTGATTACAGCAAAACAATCATGCAAAGTAGCAAGTATAAACACAATTTTCCCTACTTACAACAATGGCTTGACACCAATAAGCCCCTTTTTACCTTGCTTTCTAATACACTTCATATGCTTGATCCTGATATGTATGTCAAGTTCATCTCCGTTGACAATTACCTACCTCACCAATTTCAACAGATGGCCAGAGCTTGGAATGGAGTTGCAATTAACGAAAATATGCAACCGGACACTACACGACCAAGTACACATGTGGATTGGCAGGACTACTATCAGGCATATAATGCTGTTATTCCATGGGGAACATTGATGGGTGGACATGTAATTCTGTAGCCATCAAAAGTCATTTATGAGTTGCGTACTAGAGAGTGTTTGTTCTTTATGGTTGGTATCATTGCACATAAAATTTCTCCTATTACTACAGGTATTAGAAATTCGTTGGATTTGTTTACTCATAAGAGTGCATTTGATTGAAAAAAGAGAGAAGATAGGGCACATGGTATTGTACATATCTATTAGTTCAGATTTATATGCATGTAAGCTGTTGTTATGTGTTGGCAATTTCATTATAATTTATATTTATACTTACTTATTTTCTATAGGATCTATTTATTTGACAAACTTATAAACTTCTCCTATTTCTTATTAATAACTTTTATAAAATACTCACCTTCCCATCCGTCTTTCATTTTTATCTCTCATATTACCAAAATATTTTTTCCCAATACTTTATTCATACTTCTACTATCTTCTGCCTCTTATAATTTCATTTCCTCCTTCTTTTAATCATTTTACTCATTATGCCTCACAAATATGATTGGGAGCAAATGAAAGAAAAACTACGCAATATGTACAGTCGTGTCCGGAAAGTCTTCGCACTCCTTCATGGCAACGGAGTACACCCATTCTCCCCTTATTGAATTATTACCAACAAACCACATGGTAAATGAATAAAATAATAAAATTTTATTTTAGATAGCTTACTATCTCAGGAGAAGTTTCATATAAAAATGTAGCCATAATTGTTATAATTCATATGACTCACAAGGTAAGGTAGTAGCTATGAATATTTGACTAAAAATTTCCCAAAAACTATCCAACTTTCCACAATTCCTCAAAATTATAAACTGAGGAGTTATCACTTATAAATTTAGGTAGTAATACTAGAAGTATTAAATATTATTTTAAATTAAATCTGGTTGAATAGATATATAAAGGTAATGGAAGATCAACTAATTGAATACTATTTACTGAAATCTAACAGCTAGTGAATTAAACTCAGATAAAGCAGTATTAACAAGCTAAAAAATATTCTGCTAGATATTAATACATCCTAGTTATGATTTGAAAATAGTTTAAAGATTGTTTAATATACTTGAATGCTGTAGACCTGCAATTCAATTATTTATAAAATAAAACATAAAAGATTCAAATAGTTAAAACTATGAAAGCAATATAGTAGTTCAAAACAGTAATTTAAAAATCAATAAAGCTACTAGTTTTATTAGAAGAAAGATATTAGAGATTTTAATGCTATAAAAGTTATAAAAGTAATTATTGTATAGCTATAAAATATCCTAACGTAAGTCTGTTAATATATACTCTATTTGTATCAATATTTGCTACTAGGAGCTGTAAACTACTATGATCCTACTATAACTTGAATAAAATACTTTCTAATATCTTTAGAAGTTATTAGTATAAATTAATCCAGGATTGATAAATGTTCTTGTACATAATTCTAGAAACTATGCAGTGTAATATTTGTTCTAAAAACTTGGCTTGAGAAAACCAAGTTCAATAATTAACTTCTTATATAGCTCTTAATTATACCTCATAATTGCCTTCTGGAAAGCTTAAAGATACTACATATTTAATATTAAATTATTGCCATAGTGGAGTATGAAGATAAAAAATATTATATGGGTCTAATTTTCATTTACAGTATTTTACTAAGTATCTGAACATCATGGTCTGCAGAGTTGGTCAGATTATAAAAGTTTACAAAATTTTCTAAAAATAGTTTCTATCATTTATACTTTACTATCTATTTTAATTCAACACATTTATTAATTTATTTATTGACATTGAGTTCATTATTGCCCACTTGGTTGTATCAGCCAGGGGTGCCAAGACTTTTTTTTTTTTTTTTTTTTTTTATAACTTTTCTATTACTATTAGCTATATAACTAATCGTAATACTATGGGCTTTCTGTATGCTAACGCATGTCTGCCCTTTACTACCTCCTCAAACCTATTTCTCCACATTTTCCAATAATAAACCACCCTTTCTTCTCACATTCACCGCCACCTCCTTCAACACCATCCTTCCTTTCTTCGACTTTGCGCCTACCCCCAAACCACTTGCAATGGGTCGCTTGAAGGTACCCAAAGCCTCTTCATTCTCCTTCCTCAATTTCAATAACGCTCTTCTCCTTCTCGCCCTTATCCTTCCCATTTCCAAATTTCTTAACCGCTTCCTCTCCAATCCCTTGCTTATCTCCACTTGTTCCACACCTAACATCCCTAACCTACTTCCATCCTTTTCCTCCCGTCTTCCCATCAAATTTCTCCTCTCTCCCCTCCTCAACTTAAACCACCCAGTGTTTCTTCCAAACTCCAAAACCAATTTAATCCCCTCCTCCTCAAATAACAACCACCTCATATCAATTTCCTTTTCGCTCCCCCCTCCTTCCTCATCCCATCCTTCCACCATTTTCTTTCTTTCCTCCTCCCAATTCAAACAATGCAATAACACATGATCCCTATTCTCCCACCCCTCACACTCACACCTCGACTCCCCTCTTCCATATCTCGTTCCCCTCATTCCTCCATGATCCACTCTCATCCAAAACAAAAACACACTCTCCCATCGCTTCCCTCCGTGCCCCAACTCCTTACTACCACCACTTCCAAAATAATTTTTCCCCTTCGCCTTCCTCACCCAATACTCCTTCCAAGTCCTCCATTCCATCTCCTTCCTCCGCTGCTTCCATTTTCCCCATGTCAAAATATTTCCCACCTCTTCATCCTCTTCCATCCAAACCCCTTCCTTTGCCATTTTATCCACCTCCTCGTTCTCTCTAATTCCCACATGTCCTGGTACCCATTCTATTACCACCTCCCATCCTCTCCTCAATAATTCCAAACCCCTTTCCCTCACCCTCTGTTCACTCTCACCGCACCAACCCCTACCCTTCCTCAATCTTCTTAACACTCCCAAGTTATCCACCCCCACCACCAATTTCCTCAAACTCCCCTCATAATCCAACGTTTCCAACAAAACCCTTCCTACTCCTTCCATTTCTCCTTCACTAACCGTCAACCCTCTCCCCAAATTCAACTTCCAACTTTTCCTTCTCCTTCCAAACTCCCATAAACACCCCCCTACCCCTAATCTTCCACCCTTTTCACTCGCGTCACTTATTCCCACCAAACAATTCTCCATTCTCTCCTTTCTACCCATTTCCCATTTCCTTTTTCTTTCTTCTTTCTTTCCTCCCCAAACCAGTCTCCAACCCAACATCACCTTCCTCTCCGCTTCAACTTCAAATCTTTCCTCTTCCAATTTCCTTTTCTTTACCTTCCTCAAAATCCTCCCTTCCCAACCCCCTTTCCAACACCCCACTTCCTCCGCCTCTACATCCCAACCATTCATCCCATTCTCCCAAAAACCCCTTCTTCTCAATCGCAATCCCCATAATCCTAACCTCTTGTCCAACTCCCATTCAATACCCTTCCAACCCACCTCACCCAACATCGCATCTATCGGTGTTGTTCTCACCGCTCCCAACACCCTCCTTAAACACTTGTTCCTCCAAACCTCCACCATTCTCTTAAACCTTTCTTCACCATTTCACCAAACCTCCATCCCGTACAGTAAACACTTCATAACCACCACCTCCAATAGTTTCACCAAATTTTCCACCCCCAACCCTTCCTCCTTTCTACCCACCAACTTCAACAACATCCTCCACCTCACCTCCGCCAACCTAATCCTATTTCTCACATGACTTTCCCATCCCCCATTCCCCTGCCACCACACACCTAAAACCCTCACCTCTCTTTTCATCTTCAACTCCTGTCCCATCCAACCCACTCCTCTCTCCCTGTAACCCCCTTTATCCACCCACATCCCCTCCATTTTCAACAATTGCACGTCCACCTCCCATCTTTCCAATCCCCTCCTTAATCCAACCTCCATGGCCTTCACCCTTTCCAAAATGCTTTCCTCGCTATTCCCCACCACCATAAAATCCACATCATCAACCACCGCTACCACCTCACAACCTTCTACCCTCTCCCTCCGAACCTCTTCCAACACTCCTCCTAATAAAAACATAAACAATGCTGGGCTCAATGGCGAACCCTGCACCGTTCCCCCTTTTAAATTCACCCAGTCCCCCAATCTCTTCCCCACCTTCACTCTAACCCTTCTTTCTCTCAAAAATGAACTTATCCACTTCCGTAAAAACGCATCCACTCCTAACCCTTTCAACCTCTCCTCCATCTTTCCTACTCCCACATTCTCGTATCCCCCTTTAACATCCAAACACAATAACAACCCCAAACCTCCCTTCTCCTCCCACCTCATCAACAACTTCCCCACCGCCTCCAAACTACTCCTCCCTTTTCTCGCTCCCCACTGTTCCTCCCCCATTCCTTTCCTACTCCATTTTTCTAATAACTCCACTACTACCCTTTCTAGACCCTTCCCCAGTACATCCTGTAAATTTATAACCCTATAGCTGCTCGGCAGACTATAGTCCGGCTCATTCGGCTTCCTCATAACCACCCCCACACTTTCCCTGAACTGTTTCGGCACAAACCCCAGTTCCAAACTTCTCCTATAAATCCACAACACCACTTTCCTACCCCAATCCAACCTCCAAACCATCTTAATCAACTTCCCACCCAAACCATTTACCCCCACCGCTTTCCCATCCTTCTGTTTCAAAATGCAATCTCCCACCAACTCCTCATCCAAAACCACCTTCTCTTCAAAACCCTCCTCTTCCTGCTCCAACTCCTCCCTCTTCCCCAAACCCCGCATGATTACCCCTCCCTTCCTTTTATCATCCTCCACCAATATTCCATCATCCCCCCTTATACCCGGTAAATCCACCATAAAATCCCTATCCGTTTTAACAAAATGAAAACTATCCAAAAGTCTCAATCCCCCCAAATACTTCAACCAATAACCCAACTTTTTCTCCTCAATCAACTTTTTATACTCCCTCCTTCTTTCCTTTATAACATCCCTTTCCTCCACCAACCCCCTCCCCCAATCCTTCTCCGCTTCCCTAACCCAACGTCTCTTAACCTCCAACTCCTCATCCCACCACTTTTTCCTTCCTCCTTTCCATTTCCTCCTTCCCCTACAACGTTCCATTATATCTCCCAGATTTTTCTCCAACCGTTCCACCACATTCTCCAAACCCCTTCTCCCTTCCCGTTCCTCCCTCTCCCAATTCAGATCCCTTCCATTCCACACTCTCAATTCACCCTCCACCTTCGCCCAGTCCACATCCTTTCTCATTTCCATCTCCCTATCAATTCTTCCTCCTAACACTTCCACCCCTACCTCCAACGGCTTGTGATCCAAACCCACTATACCCTCTCCCACTTCACACTCCACCTCCAATCCCCCACCGTAAACTGCCAAATCCAAAACCCTCTGCTTATATCCCAATCTCTCATCCACTCTTGTGGCTTCTCCCACCCTGTTCGCTATTTTAAAACCCTACTTATCCACCCACTCCTCTACCAACTCCCCTTCCCTACTCCAACTCTCTCCCCCACCTCCCCATCTCTTACTCCAAGCGTTGAAATCTCCCAATATTACAACGTTCCTATCCCCTTCCGGCCATAAAAAATTCCCATGCTTACCACTTCCTACATACACCGTCCAAATATCCACCCAACAATCCTTCCTAACCTCCAAACTAATCCCTATCCTCTCCTGTCTCCTATCCAAAATCTTATACTTACCATCCCACACCTTACTCACCAACATGCTCACCACCGAACCCGCCTCCTTTTTCCTGAACCCTCCAACTCCTCCTATCGCTTCATAACCATCCAATCCGTAACAAACGTCCCCCAAACCCACTGCTACCTCCTGTAAACAGTATACATCCACTTCACCTCCTCTCGCACCTAACTCCACCAAACCATTATAACTCCACCTCAAATTCCCCGACACCAATTTCAAACCCCCAGAATTAACCCTCCAAACTTCTCAATCTCACCATTTCCGCTCTCACTCCCCAACAATTTCCCTCACTTGCTTCCTTCATCGTATGACTTCCCCCACACATCGCACATTTTCTATAGTGCACACAACCCACCCTTCCCAACTTGCACCTCTCGCACCTATGCTGCCAACCCGTATGTCCCTCCACCGCACAAATACTGCACCTAGTCAATTTTTTACCACAATCCCACCAACTATGTCCTACCACCGCGCACTTCGTGCAAAAAACCAACTGTTTCTCCTCCACCCATTTCTTCATCACCTTCTTATCACCCAAAACCTTCAATCCATTCCTCAAAATTCTTACCCTCTGGCTCTCCCTCGCCACATGAATGACCACTCCCACATACTTCAATCCCATGCTCTTCCTCCTCTTTTCATCTATCATCCATACCGGTCTCTTCATCAACTTAATCCCATTTTCCTGTTCCACCACTTCCCTGAATAACTCCAACCTCTTTTCCCAAACTTCAAACTCCACTCCCGGCACCACCAACCCTACCCAATTCTCCATCCTATTCACCTCTCCCACCTTCTCCTTTATCGCTTTCTCCCAAACCTCTCTCCTTCCCTGTACCAACTCGTCCACCTTTTCCTCTTCCTTTAAAACCACCTGCACCCTTCTCCCTTTTCCCACTACTCTCTCCACATCTCCCTCTTTCAATCCCAAACAATCCGCCACCTCAACCTTGTCCCAACTCTTACCCGTGCTACCTTCCTGTGAATCCAAAACCACTTCCACCACCTTACCCAACCTCTTCTCCAATTCCAATCCCTTCCTCTCTTCTTCGCTCCTCTCTTCTCTTAATTTTCTCTCCACTTCCATCCCGTTATTCACTTCCAATTTTCCACCCACTCCCTCAAGCACCTCTTTATAAGTTCTACCCCCTTCCACCGCCTTACCCTTTTCCATTATCTCGATCCTCCCATCCAACTTCCTTTCCTCTCTCCCTTTTTCTCCACCCCCCTGCCCCTCACCTGTCCCACAACAATCTTTTCCCACCTTTCCTCCTTCCAACCAAAACTCCCTCATTTTCGCCAAACTCCTCTCCAAAACTAGTCCCCTCGCCTCCACTTCATTGCTTCCAAAAACATATTTCACCTCCTCCACCACTTCCCTGTAATCCTTCAACAACTCCCACATTTCCAACGTTTCCTTCCTATTCCAATTCTTTTCCTTTCCTCTCCTCAACATTCCCTCTCTTTCCCTCGTCTTCCTTTCCTGCTCCAACAACTTTTCCTCTCTCTCCTTTTTCATCTTCCATTCCTCCAACAAACCCACTCCCTCCTCCTCATCATCATCCACCTCAATCACTTCAACCTCCTTCTCCGAAACCAAACCCTCTTCCTCCTCCCCCAATTTTCTAACCTCCTCCCTCACTTTCTCCATCTTAATTTTAACCCTCTTTTCCTCCTCTTCTTCTTTCCCCTCCGTCGTATCCTCCCACACCTTCCATTCCCCTTGTCCGCTCGCGCCCCAATCATCTCCTCCCATCACAAAATCATCCTCCAATCTCACCTCCTCATTTTCCCAGCCTCCTGCAACCCTGACCAATCCACTGTAAACCTCCCACCCCCTCTTCTCGTTACCGCCCAATACCGTTTTTCCCCCTTCCAACACCCTATATTTTCCACCCTCCAATACCCTCTTGCCACCACGCCCACTCCCAACCCTAACCCCCTTTTTTCCGGGTCCTGCCCTCTTCCCACTCTTTCCGCTCTTTCCAACCATGATTTCCTCGAGTTAGCACTGGCTCAAAGACAAATTTGAAGTATCCCAGTTGAAGCGATAAGCGGCCGCCGTTGGTCAGAATCTCGATCGTCGTAAATGTACCGTGTCGTTATTTCAAAAATCAGGAAAATATTGGTCGTCGTGCTGTGCCAAGACTTTCCGGAGACGACTGTACTTGATACAAAATATGCAACTCAAGGAAATATCAACAATTATGAAGGATAAATATTCTTTCAATCCAAGGTAAGTCCTTTATACTATATTTTAAATCCTACAATTACAAACAAAAATCAATACTAATTACAAGATAGTATTCGAGCATGTAAAGATTGTTTTGCACTTTGGGAATTTTCTAAACAACAAGCACTGTTACATACAAATTATCAACTTGTAGGAATGATGAAAGAACTATGGTTATGAAACATGTTTTCAAGTAATATGTTACGATGCCTTGCTATACATGGCTGGAATCTTTCGACAATTCAACTTTGAGATTTACGTCTGCATCCTATATTGATCCTATTAATATGAACTCCACCTGAGAATCGACTACTGGCTGCGGCGCAAGCTGAAACACTTGTTCAAGAAAACTTGATTCCTGGCCAAGCTATTCATTATGGACGTGAATAGTATACCTTAACTAATATAAGATTAAGCAGAGTATTTATTTCTTAATATGTATTCAATTATTCCTGGTAAATAAATTTCAAATATAAACTTAATACTATATTATTTTAGGTATCAAATCAGAGGAGCAATGAAACGAGTTGATTCAAAAGGAGTTGAGATACGAGGCAAGGCTTTTGGAGTAACACTTAGAAGAAAGGAATTTACAATTAAGAGACCCAATCAGGTATTCTCAATTGACAGACATAATAAGCTTTCAAGCTTTAGATTTGAAATTTATGGTACTATCGATGCTTATTCTCGTTATATTGTTTGGTGTTATGTTGGTATATCTAACAGAAGTGCAGTATCAGTTAACAAGCAATATTTACGTTTTTTACGAAGTACATTACATATGCCAAAGTTAATTCACTCTGATAAAGGTAATTATTCTCAACGCTTTATTTTTATTATTACCACAGGAGAAGAGATCTATTTACTTATATATAGTATTAGGAATGGAGACAGTTCTTTTAACTCAAACACACCTTACCCTTCGTTGAGTGAATAAGCTGAACCTATCATTTTATACAGCCTATTCTTATGGTATTTCAACTAAAAATCAAAGAATTGAGCATTGGTAGAATTTGTTAACAGAAGGCCAAACACAAGAATGGAAAGTATACTTCATGGAACTGGAGAGAAATAGATACTTTGATGGTGAAGCAATTGACAAATCATGTCTCCAGTTTATTTACATGGAAATTATTTGAACACATATTAAATAGTTTATTGCGATACATAATTTTTACCAGATTCGGAAACAACGGTTATGGTCCCACTATCTTTTTACTGGACAGTCTTCCATGCTTTATCATCATTCAAGTATTGTACATGACTACAAAGAAGTTATCAATACTGATCTACTCTCAGAACTTGAATTAGAAGTCGCAGACTTTGATCTAGATGCTTATCTTCTACAAAATACTATGACTCTCTATGCAGAGTTCTTATGTCGTTGGGGCTTTCTACTTGAATTATCATATGACAACAAACAACATATAAAAGCTTATCTATTTTTACAACAGCAGGCAGCTGACTATCTTGAGACAGGAGGCAGAGTTGATTTATTTAATATGTCAACAGGAGCTGAAGAATGGATTACCTCACGTCAGCAGCATGAAATTGAAAAGTATCGTGAACAACTCATAACAGATACCTTAACTATTAATCTAACCGATGACGAAAGTCTAACCGAACCAACATCCAGTTTAAGTAAAAATTCCGATGCAATGCAAAAGGATACTTCTGAATCACAAGGTCTTACATATTATTCTGATAGTAAGACTGTCTCTAGTGAGAACAACTATCCTGATGATACGAATAGTGATGAATTAGACAATGGTCATGTTTTAGATCTCTGAATTGTTTTATTTTTCTTTTATTCTTTTCTTTACATTTTCTGTTTATTTTTATTTTTTTCTTTTCTATTTATTTCATAATCTATTACCTCTTATTTCTTTCTTTATCAAATCTCTCCTTCAATTTTTATTTATTTTTCAAAACCTTATTTCTTCCTTGATTCTATATCCATGATACCAAATTTCTTATATTTTCATCACGTCTTCTTGTCAAGTTCAAGGATGTTCATGTATGTTAGGCATATGCAATTCCAACACCCCGTTCTGGCCCCGATGTAGGGCCCGGACATAACCTGCAGCACGGTGTGAAGTTGCTAGTTACCAGCAAAAATCGCATGAACGGCAGCATCCCCATAACACCGTATACGTTGTCGCCGTCCGTCCGACCGGAAGCTGTTCGCAGAATATATGAGAGTGGTAGTGTGAACTGCTCATACAGCTGGAATCCAGTATATGATGCAAATGACATCTGTGTGAGCAGAAAAGCCTACCGAATCAGAAAACAATAATGCTTCACGTTGACCGACTACAATTATGTCATAGGTCTGCAAAACGGACGGGAGTTAAGGAGACTTAGCTGCAAGCCATTCTCGCTAGGCAAATCAATGAAGCGATAGAGCACTAAGCCTACCAACTCTACGTAAGTATAATGCAGTCATGCCTCTGTGTTGTCACCGTTGTCTGAAATTGAGACTGATCACCTCAATAAACAGAGGAACAACTGGTGTGTTCGCATTTGGGCGGCATACTCAGATTATAGTTCATATGGCAAGGGCATCTTTTACTTCTGACTGGCGGAGTCTTGCACACCCTCAAGAAGACGAAGTAAAATAACCCAAGTGGCCAGAAGCGTGGAATTGTTCAGGGTCTACGAGTGTTCGCACTTAAGATTGATAAGACAAAAGACTACTAGTTGTGGCGAAGGTACTTAGATAGTATAGGCGTTAGATGTACCGGCCGCGGAAACTCACGCGGGATATAAGTATAAGAGTTCCTCCCCAGCAATTAGAGAGCAGTAACGGAGAAGATATCTTATCAATATAACAAGTTATTACCTACACTTCATACTCTTAGTAGTTTTAGCGAAACGAGTATTAGCGATAACATTACGACGCCTTCCAGACACTACTGCGTTATCGAAAACATACAACGCTTAACCTTACTCTACTGAGCTCCGAGTTGGTTACCTGTAACAATGTATTCAAGTACTTTCTATGAGAGGTAACGTTGAAATTTGTATTAAATGTAAGTATTTAGTTACAGTTCATCTTGATTCTGATGTAATCTCTACCAACCCAACAGCAGGTAAGTACTGAAACTATTTCTCAGATTTTTCAAAACTAAATGCTAATTTTATTTTTCTAAATCATCAATCAATTCATCAAACTCAAACTGGATTTACACCTTCAAATTCGATCACTATTCCATCTGTTTACCAACTCCGTTCTGCAACTATTGGAGATGAGGTCAAGCAGTATTGTCAACATGTTGATTCAAGTCGTGATCACTCTGAAGCAGTTTCTCAATCACAATTCAATACTCTTAGTTTATTATCCTTACCATCCGTAAAGCCTATCAACAAGTCACTCTCTATATTTTTCTTTCGCAAAGGCAGTCATCAAGCATCAATTCAGGGTTTACCAACCATTATTCAACTTATTAAAACCGAGCATATTACCAATTGGCAAATTTATTTGCAACAACAAGTTCATAACTATCCTACATGAAAATCATACTCAAATATTAAGCTATTTGAAATCAATCTCCATCGCCCAATTTGTATTGATTATTAGGAAGATGGAAATACAGTATTCAACACAAATGAACTTACCGGAAGTGGTACAATTACCGACCTATTACGCCTAGTTGAAAATCCCAAGTCCATTCCTCAAGTAGCTGGTTTTACTACTTCAACTCCATGTGGTTGCAAGATTTCTGAGTTAATTAAAATAGCTTTCACTGTTCATATTAGAACAATTGGTGATAGTTCTGATGAGGATCCAGTTCTTGATGAAGTGAATGATTTATCTCTTGATGATACACCAAGTATTATTCTTTTTAAATCAGAACCTGCTTCTGTCAAAAAACTGAAACTCTTCCTCAAAAACAAACAGTTGGAATCTCACAAGAGTCAGCAATCTTGGCAGCCTGTTCATTACTTAATCGATGAACCTCATATCCAACCTACTCGATCTATTACTACAGCTAATAATACATTACTATCATCTTAACAAATTCCTAAAAGTGCCCATGTTTCAGAAATTCAAGGTCATGAATCCAATTCAACAAGTTTGATTTCTTCAGACATTTTACAATCATATTACTCAAAGTCAAATACCCATCCAACTACACCACAAAATCACAATACCCTTTCTCGACATAAGCAAAGCATAACTTTTCTTTTACCAGCAAAGTTATCAACTCGTAGTACTCTTAACTTTTTTTTTTTTTTTTTTTTTTTTTTTTTTTGAAACTTTATAACTTTATTAACTATCGTCAACTACAACTAGCTAATAACAGTACTAAACGGTTTTCTGTTCACAATCGTGAGTCTTCCGTAATAACCCTCTAACGAATCGAGGGCACCCCCAAGAATCCACGGTCGGGTCACTGCAAGCAATCTTCCCCTACCAAGATATTCCACCAAGAGTCGATTGCAACAACCTGAGATAATGTCAGATCCCCCGGATGGGTCACCCCATCCAGCGCCTCCCAGCAGCACCCCCTGATAAAGGAAAACCACCCATCCACCAACCTCGCTTAACCCACGCACGGGAAATACCCAAATAAAACAATAAAACCTTACCCCCGCCTGCCCAAATGACATGATCCACCCGCTTCATACCTCCGACCAAAACCAAAAGCCCTACACACTCCTCCCAAACCACCCCCGGGACCCCTAGGAATCCCGCCTACCACATCAAACCTCCCATACAAGTTCCCCCCGGGACCACTAACCGCCCCGCCCACCACACTCATACCTCTTCCTATGCCCGGCGAACCCATCCTAGGACCCGTCGGCACAACAACAACATCCTCATCCCCGTCCTGCCTCACAAACTCTCGCGGGATCTCCCTCCCGCCTCTTACAAAACTCCCGGCCCGGAATACCACCATACCCTTCCGGACCGCATCCAACTCCTCCCTCCTCTTTGCCAACCACCGTTGGCGTTCTCTCACCCTCCTCAACCTCCTCTTCTCCACCAGCGTCCAAGCAGCCGAGGGCTCACCCCCTGGGGGGCCAGGCGCCTGCACCGCCTCAGCGGAGGACGCCACCTCAGCCACCTCCTCCTCAGCC
>QLOI01000913.1:0-21899 GCA_003313605.1 Tuber umbilicatum
CAACTGTCCAGGAGACGAATTCCCGATCATCGTTGGCTTTACCGATACCACATTCATGCCCACGATCCCGGACAGAGGAGAATTCAATGACGCTGGTAGTATTGATAGTGGGTTTTGGGAACCCTACTTTGAGAGCGATTATGATGACTCTGGGATATCTGATGATGATGGAGAACAAATTCGCTCTTGGATGTGAAGGGGATTGGTTATTTGTTTTTGTGATATGAAATTGTGATTTTGTTTTCGGGATGTAACCGTTATAGGTTACTATTGTTTTAAGGCCTACAGATTGTTTTAAGGCCCACAGATTGTTAAGGCAAAAGACCAGGCTAACGGGCCTGGTGAGGTATTTGTTTTATGTCAATTGTTTAAGGCATCGATTGATGCCTTGTTATTTGATTTTGTTATAAGGCTACTGGATAGCCGTTAAAGTATTTAAAGACTGCGATCCTCAAGGACTTAGAGGAGCAGACATCAACTGAGGTAGTTCAAATATACTTAGTTGAGCGGTTACTTCAGTTCAGTTCGCGATTCCCCAACAGCTTGCAAGTCCGGGACTTTGGCAAAGCTGGCGATATAGTAATTGATACCTACCACTCAACACTCTATCGGAGCCTCCGTTAGCTATCCCTCACTTAAAGTCCCGCTCTTTGGGATCTGAGAATAGCTATCGTTAACCTACACCGCAGCGCTCCCTAACCAGTGTTCTTACAACACTAGGGGACGTGTTACAGTCTGGATAACCCGATGTGCTGGGGAGGAGTACAAGGATGCCTGTATCTCTCACCAGTTTAATAAACGTGATGTGGTTATGATCTGGAAAGGGCTACCGGGAGCTACAAAAGCACCCCTTGTGCTTTGGCAGTGAGATGATTGGGGCACAATAACTGCAGGCAGTTATTGTGCCAATGTTTTAACTCCGGTTCTCTGGCTATTTTGGTCTCAAGTAAGTAACTGGGCTGGACAAAGACTTTAGGTAATGTAGGATGGGGCCTCTGCCCACCGAGCCCGATATACTCAAGCATTGCGGGAAGAGTACAGCATGCCTACATTGAAGTGGCCACCATGTGCCCCGGACCTTAATCCTATTGAGAATGTTTGGAACGTTCTCAAGGACTTGCTGGATGCCTGGCGGCCTCGTGTTCAGGGAAAAGAAGCCATGGCTGTAGCTGTCTGAAAGGAATCGGATTGAATCAATGGGCAAGACCTTCTTGCTTTCATTAATACAATACCTGAACGTATTGAGGCAGTTATTACTGCCAATGGTGGACATAGTCGGTGGTAGACTTGGAGGATTGTATTTTATTTTTTATTATAATTTTTTATCTATATGTTAATTTCACATAATAGTAATATTATCATTATATATCTTTTAACAATGGCTCTATTTCTCTTTTTTCATTTTTTTCTTTCGTTGGTGATCGTTCCACAAGCACTTTGGCATATTTTACCTACCCTGGTGCCCATAACAGGGACCCCCTGTTTTCGAATACTTATGGCCTGGGACAAGTATAATATCTCTTGTTGTGTTATAATATAATTTTAACTTGAATACCATTTCCTTAGCAACAGCCCCTTTCACAAAACCTTCTTTTTCCAAATCATGCCAAGACTCAATGCTTGGCATTTTAATTTGCACAGCCACATGTAACATATTTTCTTCAGCCTGGTACATGTTTTGACTTGAACCATACCTATTCACTCTGGCGAGTGGTCCCGGCGATCGTAGACATTATTCCTGGTGGTGGGTATCGGGTTCCGGGAGGGGGTTTCCGGTAGAATGTTATGCGGCTGAAAGAAGAGACAGGGATAGGTACCAGGTATGTTTTGGTTACCCTACCGTACTTTGACTAATTCATCAAACCCCCGTCTTCCACCACGCTCCCGTTCAAGATATCGCGTGGATTTTAGTTTTAATCTCCCCTGTTGCGCAGAGCCGCTCGCGGTCCCATCGGGTTTGCCCCCATCCACCCAAGTGATGCGCTAACTCAGATTCCTCTATAGGTTAGCGGGAACATTTTCTACTGCCAGATAGATGCCCGTCGGCTCTGCATTGGGATGATGGAGTAGGATAGGTCTATTGGGGGTCGTATATATTAGCCTAATGGTGCAGGTAAGCCCTCAGTTAGTCAATTGGGCTATCGCCATCTTGTTCCGATCTCGCATCTCTTTCACTTCTTCCTCTCGCGTATCGCGAACGCGGCGCACTTATCCTTGACCGCCCATCCAGCGTACCTCGCCTTGCAACAGGGTGAACCTCTGGGAGCAGTACGAAAGACGGGGCGGGTAATTTTCGCTTCTACCGGCTTTTGAGCTGGAGGCTTGTCCCAGTTGTTCGGGTTGTGGGTGCATGTCGTATGTCCCTAGGTCCGCTTGCGTGTCCCATAGCATTCCCCTTTTGGAATTCTTAGGTTTCTGCGCGCGGGAAGAAAATATACATCGGGCATTCCAACGCTTAGAGATTTTGCTGCGTTAGCACAAGTTTCCCACCGGACCGGGCAGCGATGGGCGTTCCTTGAGTTTGGCCGGGGTGGGGGTGAAGTGGGGTTACACAAGGAAAACGGCGATGCTTTTAAGCTTGATGGTGTTTCTATGAGGATAATTGCTATTATTTGGTTCAGTCTGCCGGCCCAATAGAACGGGGAAATTAATTTATTAGTAGAGGAATCGTGACCGGGGGGGAGTAAATCTGGGTGATTTCTGTGGCACTATAATTAAGTTCCCAAGGTTATGACTAGCAGTCTTGCGGAGCGGCTCATGGTGGATCTTCCGAACATCTCAATATTATGCGGAACCGGAATAAACCTCCCCAGCCCAAGTCCACGCATGCACACAAATTCATAGTGAATGACAATAAACTATGAATTTGCGAGTCCCCGCATCCTGCCTCCTCATAACGGTTAAGCACATACCGTTTCAGCCTCTCAATTTGTATGCGTGCCTCCGGCTTCTCTCCAGCGGGGTGTTGGTGGAGGAGGGGAGGGGGGACTGGGGGGTGACCATATTACACTTCCCTGGTGTAGCCCTGCTTCCCTCTCCCTACTCCTCCTACAGACACACAGCACGCCTCACAACTGTTTGAGTTATTATTGTGGCCTAATTTGGGCAGCTGTGCGGTGAGCCAATTAAACAAGTATTCCAATGGGTGGGTTAACCCGGGTAGGAGAGAAGCGGGCATAATCCGACCTACGCCCAGCAGAAGCAGCGGTGGGGAAGAAAAGGTGTTTGGATGAAGCTCAGACGAGAGATGGAATGAGGGGACAGGAGTGGTGGAAACAGTGATAGACGGTTGCTTTAGCTAAGACTGACTAAGAGATATATATCTCCAAAGCACGAAGAACCATGGAAAAACAACGAACTCTAAAAAAACACGCTATCCTGCCTATCGAGATCCTGATCCTGACTACCCTATGCCTAATGGCATAGGGTGTGAAAGAAATGACACAAAGCCACCAACCCATGTCCTATGCTGCCAGCATAGGATGTGAGAGAAACAAATCACTGCCTTCTGTCTGTCGGCCGTATACCTCAGAAACCACATGCCCGATAACCGCATATCTGCCTAACTACGTGTCCTATTGGCAATCCAACAATAACCTCACGACACCCTCATGCCCTCTGGATGAAGCGTATGATAGGGGCGTTCGGTTCTTAGAATCCGACAGATTGGGATTGGCACCCCCGCATTTTAAAATGAGCTCCACTAGACTCTCATGTCCTCCCGAGGCAGCATATGATAGGGGTGTTCGACCACCCTGATCTGGTGAATTGGGGTTGACATCCCCGCATTCTAGAAGTAACTTCACGACGCCTATATATCCCCTGAATGAAGCATATGATAGAGGCGTTCGGCCTGTAATATCCGGTGAATTGAGATTGGTACCCCCGCGTTGTAATAACAGCTCTACTAGAACCTTATGTATTTCCGAGATAGTATATAATAGGCGTGTTAGATCATCGTAAACCGGCGAATAGGGACTGACACGCCCCCGTTCCAGAAGCAACTTCACGACGCCTATATGTCCCCCGGATGAAGCATATGATAGGGGCGTTCGGCCTTTAATATCCGGTAAATTGGGATTGAGACCCCCGCGTTTTAATAACAGCTCTACTAGATCCTCATGTCCTCCCGAGGCAGCATTGATAGGAGTGTCCGACCATCGTAATCCAGTGAATAGGGTTTGACATGCCCGCGTTCCAGGAGTAACTTCACGACGCCTATATATCCCCCGGATGAAGCATATGATAGGGGCGTTCGGCCTTTAGTATCTGGTGAATTGGGATTGGCGCCCCCGCGTTTTAATAACAGCTCCGCCAGATCCTCATGTCCTCCCGAGGCAGCATATGATAGAAGTGTTCGACCATCGTAATCCGGCGAATAGAGATTGACACCCTTGTGTTCTAGAAGCAACCTCACGACACCTATATGTCCCCCGGATGAAGCATATGATAGGGGCGTTCGGCCTCTAGTATTTGGTAAATTGGGATTGACATCCCCGCGTTTTAAAAACAGCTCCACTAGACTCTCATGCCCTCCCGAGGCAGCATATGATAGAAGTGTTCGACCATCGTAATCCGGCGAATTGGAGTTGGCGTCCCCGGATTCCAGAAGTAACTTCACGACGCTTATATGTCCCCTGGATGAAGCATATGATAGGGGCGTTCGGCCTTTAGTATCCGGTGGGTTGGGATTGGCGCCCCCGCGTTTTAAAAACAGCTCCACAAGGCCTTCGTGTCCTGCTGAGGCAGCATATGATAGGAGTGTTCGACCATCGCTATCCGGTGAATCGGGGTTTATATCCCCTCGTTCCAGAAGTAATTTCACGACGCCTATATGTCCCCCAGATGAAGCATATGATAAAGGCGTTTGGCCTTTAATATCCGGTAAATTAGGATCGGGACCCCCGCGTTTTAATAACAGCTCTACTAGATCCTCATGTCCTCCCGAGGCAGCATACGATAGGAGTGTTCGACCATCGCTATCCGGTGAATCGGGGTTTACATCCCCGCGTTCCAGAAGTAATTTCACGACGCCTATATGTCCCCCGGATGAAGCATACGATAGAGGCCTTCGGCCTTTAATATCCGGTGAATTGGGATTGGCACTCCCGCGTTTTAAAAACAGCTCCACAAGGCCCTCATGTCCTCCCGAGGCAGCATATGATAGAAGTGTTCGACCATCGCTATCCGGTGAACCGGGGTTTACATCCCCGCGTTCCAGAAGTAATTTCACGACGCCTATATGTCCCCCAGATGAAGCATACGATAGAGGCGTTCGGCCTTTAATATCCGGTGAATTGGGATTGGCACTCCCGCGTTTTAAAAACAGCTCCACAAGGCCTTCGTGCCCTCCCGAGGCAGCACATGATAGGAGTGTTCGACCACCGCTACCCGGTAAATTGGGGTTGACATCCCCGCATTCCAGAAGTAACTTCACGACTCCTATATGTCCCCCGGACGAAGCATATGATAGGGGTGTTCGGCCCTTAGTATCCGGTGAATTAGGATTGACACCCCCGCGTTTTAAAAACATCTCCACTAGATCCTCACGTCCCCACTTGGCAGCGTATAATAGGGGTGTTAGGCCATTGCTATCTGATGTGTTAGGATCAATATTTGGGCTTTCCACGAGCAGTTTCACTACACATTCATGCCCCCTCGAGGCAGCGTAGGATAGTGGCGGCTAGCCCTTGTTATTCGTTAAATTGGGATTGAAACCCCAACGGTTCAGGAATAGCTTCACCACACTTTCATGACCTCCGGATGAAGCATATGATAGGGGTGTTCGGCCCTTAGTATCCGGTGAATTAGGATTGACACCCCCGCGTTTTAAAAACAGCTCCACTAGATCCCCGCGTCCCCACTTGGTAGCATATGATAGGGGTGTTAGGCCATCGCTATCCGATGTATTGGGATCGATATTTGGACTTTCGACAATTAGCCTCACCACGCCTTCATGTCCCTCCGAGGCGGCGTGGGACAGTGGCGGCCGGCCCTCGTTATCCCATGAATTAGGATCAGCACCCCCGTGTTCCAGAAATGACCTCACCACACCTTCATGTCCTCCAGATGAAGCATATGATAAGGGGGTTCGGCACACAGTATCCGATAAATCGGGATTGACACCCGGGTGCTTTAAAAACAGCTCCACTAGATCCTCACGTCCCCACTTGGCAGCATACAATAGAGGTGTTAGGCCGTTGCTATACGATGTATTGGGATCGATGTTTGGGTTTTCCACAAGCAGCTCCACTACACCCGCTTGTCCCCCCAATGCAGCGTGGAATAGTGGCGGCCGGCCCTTGTTATCCAATGAATTGGGGTTGACATCCCCGCGCCCCAGAAATAAATTCACTGCGCCCTCATGTCCTCCAGACGCGGCATACGATAGGGGCGTTCGGCCATAGCTATCTGGTGAATCTGGATTGACATCCCCGCGTTCCAGTAATAACCTCACTGCGCCTCCATGTCCTCCCGACGCAGCATACGATAGGGGTGTTTGGTGATAGCTATCTGGTGAATCTGGATCAACATTCTTGTGTTCCAGCAATAACCTCACTACACCTTCGTGTCCTCCTGAGGCAGCGTATGATAGAGGTGATCGGTCGTTCTCGTCTGATGAATTAGGACTCACACCGCCGAGTTCTAGAAGCAGCTTCACCATATCCTCTCGCCCGCAGCTCGCAGCATGCAGTAGGGGTGTAAAACAATAATTCTCCGATGGATTTGGATTGACGTCTACGTGTTTCAGAATTAGCCCTACTACACCTCCATGCCTTTTCCTGACAGCAAGTGACAGGGGTGTGAGGCCATCATTATCTGGTGAATTGGGATTAACGTCCTGGTTTGCTAGAAGTAGCTTCACTGCATCTTCTTTCCCTGACATTGCAGCAAACGATAATACCGTGCGACCGTCTTTAAGAACCATATCGGGTTTGATATCTTCCTGGTCCAGAAATAGCTTCACTATGCGCTTGCTCCCGTATTTCACAGCCCACATCAGTGGTGTGTCATCCTTAGAATCACGCCCATTCACGTCCCACCTTTTCTCCGCAAACATAGCAGTTGCAATTTCTGCGATCCCCCAAAATGCGATGCAGTGCAACCCACTAATTCCCTGAACATCCTTCTCCCGGGACCACGGATTTATCTTCTTTTGCCAGAGAATAGCAGCAGATGCATGGTTCTCGTATCCGCCTAGGAGTCGCAAGGCCAGAGACTTCACTGCCCCAGTCACCCCCTTTGCTGCATGGGTTCCCCAGGAACATGCTGCATATTCTAGCAACGGTGGTGCCCCCAGGGGGCTAGCGAAACTAGGCGGCAGCGCCCAAACTGAGCGAAAGTTCAAATAGGTGAGGCAGATTTCGGCCATCATGGAGCCCGCAGTCGCAGGTGCGGTGTGGTGTTTCTCGAGATACTCTTGAAGTGTGACGTGCAGGAGACGGACAGTGGGTTCTTTTTCGTCAAAAGTAAGAAGTCCATAGGTGTATCCCAGTACATCCCGAATGGGAAGTACATTGTCGATGCAAATGTCTTCCTCTCCTAATTCCACACCTAGCGCATGGCATTACTCCTGCGGTCTTAGGGGGCGCGCACAATTGGAAATCCACATCAGCGCATCTATACCTAGCTTCGCTTTGCTTCCACCCTGCTCTCTTATCCGGTCCAATGTTGTGTTATATGCATTCTGTAAACCAAGGCCCTTAGTCATCCGGTGGAGTGCTCGTCTCCGTTGGTGAATAGTTGCTTCTTCAAGGATCGCATCCATAATGATGCGAGCGAGAAGAAATCTTCAGATCACTATTAGCCCAGTCTATGGAATTCAACATGTCGAGATAATACGCACATCCCCGAGATCCTTTCCGGAATAACCCTGAGTATTTCAGCCCGCAATTCACCGCATTGAAGTTTATGTTCCCTTTCAGACTCTTCTCGATATATCTTTTGATATCATTCAAAGCCGGTGTTATGATAACCATATCGGCAAGTCCGGGAAAATAGTTCTCCACTTCTATTAAGATCCGGGGCCTTCCGGTAAGGAATAGCCGACTGTTCTGGCACAGCCGGATAACGCGCTATAGGGATTCCCAGAGTTCAACTCGGTGGTTCGCAGGAAACTCATCTAAAGCATCGATGCAAATAAACCCTTCCCGCAAACGTGATAGTGACAAGACGAGCAGCTCGAGAATACCCTGAAGCCGGAGTCCGCAACCGCTAACTTGTGTTTTCGCGTGCTCGAACACTTTCTGTACTTCATCCGGGATCTGCCCCAATGCTCCGACAATCTGCCTCAACACCGATGCTAACACAGTCCGCGCACAATGGACATTCTGAGTGCTGAAGTCGCAGTATACATAGGCAATAGCCGTACTACCTTTCTTAGTCCCATCGGAAAGTGTATCTATCACAAGAGAGCTTTGCTGCTTTTTTAGTATTTTATTTACTTGACATTCTCTGCAGGATCATACCTCATATATGTTTTCCCAACCCCTGGATCTCCATAACAAAATAGGACAGGCTTCGTTGCCTGGCTCTCAAACGTACGCCATGTAGAAAAACTCTGGGTGCGGGGCAGCCAGTCTCCCACTTCCTCCGCCCGGCTGTCACGAATAGCCTGGTGCCTTTCCCAAGATGCCAATGGAGATAGCCACTGTAGAACCTGGCGTTCATCATCGGATATGAACGTATTATATTCATTGTAACAATTTGTGAAATTCCCGGCGTTGCTGCTGTTGTTGATGTTCAAGTTCATTGAGCTCATCTGGCCTAGTTTACCGTTTTGACTGTTAAAACTTGTGGCGGATGTTCTTTGTTGAAATTCGTTGGTTAGGCAGAGTAAAAGTGGAGCACTACAGTAAAGGAGAGAAGGGGGTGTTGAGAGATGCGCTTTCGGAAGACAAGAAACCTCTTCCCACGTCGGGGCCGCTCAACGCAGATTCGGGGGTCTCACCAGGGCAATTCAGCTCGTTTCAAAATGGGAGATTCGCAGCTCACGTGTGGCGAATTGGAAAAACAAACTGCGCCGCTAAGATAGTGTCGGCTCCGGAGGCCAATGAAGATTCTTCTGATAGCCACTGTATGGCACCGTATTCATCCCATACTTTTGAGCTCTAAGTGACAATTCCATCTTTCCCCCCAGCAACAGCCTCATCCCAGCAGATCATGAGCCAAGAGGTCTCACCACATCCTGTGATACGTTAAACGCCTTCTAACCGTAGTAAATATCCCAGAAGCGAAAAGGTGCTGGAGTGTTTCCCCGCTATTACTAAATTTAGTACAGCACATACTTGTACTGTACTACCCCGGAAAGAGAGCCCACGCCCAGCCCCTAAAGCAAAATATTACGATTCGAGTGCGGGTATGATACACCAATTCTGTGCCTTCTCAAGGGGCAGGACAAGTTACTCCCAGCGACGTTTCCCCATTCTACAGGTGTGATGCCGGCCCCTCTTGTGCCCAAAGTCTAAGACAACAGGGACGCAAGCTTGGCATGAAAAGCTATGTCAGGTGATCATAATCTTTAGGTCTTAGGGTTTATCGTACCGTATTCTCCGTACCGCTCTGATTCTAATTACTCGATCTCCCTGCTTCCTGCATTCATAGCAAAATCAATTCTGTATCCCTTCCCTCCTTTTTATCTATTATTATGACACTGCAGCGTACCAGCCATATTTTTAAAGTATTCTTGGTGACAGAAAACTACAAGAAAGTCTTAAGGCCATTTAACTTTGATCATTAGACCTATCCCTCCATGCCGAGCTTGCGTCTCCGTTGCACTTAGGACCTGTTTGGAGGGAACGGAAGGCGGATTAACCGTTCCGTTCCCCCATACAAAATGACCGTTTTGAAGCGGAAGGGAACGGTCACTTTATATGAGGGAACGAAACGGTTTACTAGCCTTCCGTTCCTTTCAAATAGGCTCTAGACCTCGAGCACATTATAGACGGCTAGTATCATACTATCGTACGGAATCAACGGGGCTAGAAATAACGTTGCCTAGAGTTAGAAGGGTCAGGGCTCCGGTGCACACAACCCAGCGACGATATCATACTTGTAAAGCGTTCACCACATACCGTAAGAGCTCGTATAACCGTATCCGGGGCATGTGCTGTTGCCTCCGATGGACTAGGGGAGAGAAATATCAAAAAGAATCTTCTTTCCAGGACAAATACGAGAGAGGAAGAAAACGTCAGACCTTACTCGGGGAGGCAACTCTAACATCTTGGCACATGGCACGATCATTTGGATTCTGCCGGTACTATGCCGCAGCCTCAATGGCCCAAAAATTGCAAGCACTAGTACTAGCTTTCCAGAAAGTATAAAAGCCATGATTTCGGCAGGAAGCAGGTATGCGGACTATTTTTTTCTTCCTTCTCTTCAACAATACCCATTTGCAGCCAACGGGAAACCGCGATTTACTCTACTCGGAACAGCGTGCGCTGCAATCTTGACCTTTTCAAACTTGGTCTAAGATACTTTAAGGCCGTGGATACCGCTGATATAGGAAACTTCCCTCTGAAACCAAATGCACAAACTGTCACTCGTGGGTAGCGAGGTTCTATGCAACTCGGCGAAAAAAGAATCATGAGAGGATAAAACAAAGTGTAAATGGAACGTTACAGGGGGTAACTTGGTAATGGTAAGCCTGGCACACATATTGAAATGACCCATTTGCTCTATGTAGACCTTGTTCTCCATGCCACCATGGGGGGGGGCGCTATTTTCTTAGGAACTCAACCTTTTCTACAATCCAACTCCCTTCAGTGCATGCTGTGGGCTATTGCAATATAGTAAATCTTTGCCCTGACCTGGGGGGGGGGGGACATAATAGCTAAGGAGCAAGGGTTTGTCTCAAACTAACAATAAGATTAGGGGTTGACGACCGAGCCCTGCGGTCTTCGTGCAAATGGAAGCTTCGCTCACAGTGCCCTGCCGCCATTCGCGGGGAATAGCAGTCATCTATAGGGCAGGCCCTATAGATAATTACTATATTAAAAATAGATCATCCAACAGACACCCGTAGGGCCTGGCCGTCTGTCCTGGACGGAGGCCAGTACGGGCCTCCATCCCGGGCAGAGTTCCTGCCCAAGTATCCTTCCGGTCTGGAGTAAAAGACAGACGTACCGGGCGCTTGGGAACATGACCGGACCTGAATTACAATCAGGCTGGCATCTTAGGATCGGAAGTTAGATGGTTCAAATATGTCCCTGTGATAGAGGATGTCAAGAGCACCTGGGATTAGAGACTGTTGTTGCTATGTTACTGGTATATTGTCCATCCATACCGCCCGTGACACCATGATGCTATGTGTCATTACGCTTCTAAGTTTAGGGCTAAAAACCGAGTCCTGAAAGGGAGCCTATCCAATTTAGCTTCGCAATGCATCACCATGGCTAGACCCTTGGGGATTCTAATTATCTAGTGCACCCACTGCGCCTACCGCGATAAAGACGCCTTTGTCCTCCAATAAACACCTCTAGGGATGGTTTATTCCAATTTCATCTCCTGGCGCTGCACAACAGGTACGAAAGGTGGGGTCTCAATGTCTTCATAGCACAAAATGCTTATATTAATGCAATATTCACAGGCTGGTGGAGTGAAACTAATTATGCTCGGCAGGGCTCGGAACTACGAAGTGAGTGGTGAGGACTCATAGTGCGTACAGTACCTGCACGTCGTTTGAGAACTTGCGTTGTGCGGTCTACTTGCTAAACGCAAAAGTACCCGGGAAAGGCCCTAACCCTAACCCTTGATTTCTGAGTAGGTTTTGGACGTTGCATTCCCCGCGCACAAACGGCACGGTTTCCGGATACTTTTGCATTTGGCGAGTACGAGAGTGATTTAGGAGTTGCAGAATTTCTTAGTGACTACGACGGAGGTTGGGATTTATCTCGCCTTCGTTCCGATGCTGGGTAAGGCGGTTGCACGAAAGCTGAGGGTCCGAGATCTCATGTCTATTTGTTGTAGTGTTTTTCGGGGAAAACCGCAACAACGTGAATAATCGGAGTCACCTTTTAATTTATTTTCACATTATGCTGGGGCTGAAGGGGTCAGTTCTCACAGTTTTCACACACCCGGTCCAAGGGAATTTTAGATGCCTTATCCTTTATCATGAGGCTCAATCATTTGAGTTTTCACAGTACTGCGGAGTGCGGACACAGGGGCGGTGTTCGTTGGGGGTTATACTTATAGTGTAAACTCGCCGAGATCGCTATATGTGGCCAATGGGATATGGGATAAGCTTGGTAGCGAAAGAAACGGCCGTATAACGGTCGTAGAACTGGTTTACTAGGATAATTGAAACTCGCGCTAAGAGGTCTAAAATTGCCTTTCTTAAACGAACTGGTACAAACACGGCTAAAGCTAACTCCATCAGCCTCAGCTGACAAAAAAAGAAAAGAAAGTGCTACACCTTACTCGCAAAGGCAAGTGCAACGTCCTCGCCTGAGGTTTCATGATTCCACGATTCAAAACGTCAGTTTTCAACACGCACCGATCCCATAGCAAAGAATGGGGAGATTTCCGTACGTTTTTTGGTGGAGAGGCCACCCCAATGATTCAACTAGTTGGGTGCCAAACTACAGAAGTGGTTCTAGAAAAACCAACGGTGTGTGTTCTTCGAGAGGGTCAAAATCCACGCCAAGACCGCCGATCCGCTGGGGATTTAAGTAGCAGCAAATTAGACCTACCCGCATCAGTATGGGGACTGTGAATAGGACTAGAAGAATTCGTGGCGCCAAGCACTGGGCGGGCCCACATCTTATTATCGGAGTTCGGGCAACAGGAGTTGCTGTGGTTGCTTTCGGTAGCTAACTGGAAATCGCACTTGTAATTTAGTATGGATAACTTGGGTGGGCCAGTTTTTTTTCTAGCGCAGCTCGTAACGGGCCAACGAAAACGTGCACATCCGGCTAACTCGATCCAAAGTTTCTAAATTGGGAACAACCTCTTGGGATCGCGTGATGTGGTTTTCACTGGTGAGGTTATCTGAATCGTAAATTAGAACCAGTCTAGGATTCCTGTTTCCATTAGTGGTCATGGAGGAGGAAGTCATCGTTGGGGTTGGAGTCGGTACCCAAGATGTTGCGCAATTTATCAAATAGCTTGCTCTTATCCCTGAGCATGTTGATGGGGTAGGTATCGGATGGAAAGTGAGTAGAGGCTGCGAAGAAGAATTCTTTACAAAGTTACATGTTGAGTTACATTTAATGGTTTTTCTCAGATGTCGATAGCTCAGGATACCCGATTTCCTAAAAATATTCAGCGGAGGGCACGTTCTGGCCGACGGAGCCATGGATGCGTGGTGGCTAGCCGGTGCACGGTAGTCTCAGAGCCCGATTCTGAGAAGTTTGTGCGCTTCGGCGACCAACATGGCACCAGACAGAGTGCAGGAATAGGATACCCCATCTTTGTGGTATGGTGCCGGTCAACCAAAACCTATCCTCAGCCAACCTCGTATGAAATTTCTAAATTTGGAGCAGCAATTTCTTGAGAGTGTCTAGCCGGATTTCTTCTGGTAAATTTATTTATTGTAAATGAGAGCCAATTCAAGATTTTTGTTTTCATCCAAGATAGTTCAGGAGGTTGATGTGGGAATTGAAGACGATGCTTAATCGATCAAACCGTTCGATGTGGCGTGATTCTGGTTGTTGCTTTTTGGTGTTCCAGTGACACAACGCAAGAGGGAAGCGATTAGACACTTCGAAAAGGGATTCTTCATAAAATCACCAGAGGGATTGCGTTTCGGGCTTCCACGAGGTCTGGTGTCAAGAGTTAGGTATGTGCGGGTTTCTCGAGAACGCTGGCCAGAGGGTAGATTCTGGCTGATCCGAAACATGCATTTGTAGCGGCCAATGGGGGCAGGGCAGTCTTTGGGACCGATTCCGGGAAAAAACCCTCACGACGTGCCATAGCCACCAATCTGAGATCAGGGAGACTGGAGCAAAAGGACTCGGCAGGGTCATATGATATCACACTTCTGGTGCCACGCGCATGACGGCCTAAGGTGTAGACCGGTTCGACGAATGGTGAGGGCTGGTTCGGCAGCCCTCTTGTAAATTGAAATATCTCAATTCCCTTCTGTTTTAAACATTGGGTAAATTCGCTGGGCTTAAGTTAGTAACTGGAGGGAAGTAAACGAGGCTCTGCTAGACCCGAAGCGAAAGCGCCATTTATCCCTGCATTTTCTCATCATCGCTGAGGGCTGCGTTTTTGTTCCGATTTGCATATACCTATCCAAGAGCGGGGGGGTTTCAACAAAATAGCAACACTGTTAGGCACGAGCTGCCTCAAGACGTGCCAGACCATAGCTTTGAATAGCTTGAGGCGTCGAACCTAGTCACGATTGTGGACAAGCGTTCACTGATTCACCAAACCTCACTCGTATGCGACGTGAGAATTTTTGTCCGATCACACTTTACCAATATTTGTACCGGAGCTCCGATAACTTGTCCGACTTCCCGTCTCACCACCCACGCCCTCTACTAACCCCCCCCCCCTCAAGGCCCCTCTTTCTTCTCTGTATTTCCTTTTTTTCTTTTTTCGTGCACAAACAAGGCTCGCACAAGGTAAAGCCTGGCTTGAGCTACATCTTGGATACCCTCGAGAAATCCGAGTATATAATAAACATGGTATTTTGAGATTAGAATAGCTGACCCAAATCAGGCTTCGAGCTAGCTCGGGTCGTGCCGAACACCACACAACACATTTCTCCCGTATCCGAGTACTTACGGTACACCAAATGAGCCTATATGGCTAACAGTATCTACTGCGTACCGATAGACTCCTGCTGAGCGCTCAGGCATGAGTCCTAGAAAACCTCCCGTAGCGTAGCCAACCTGGAAAGGTTTGAATCTCTAGAGGGAAAAGAGCCATCAGAGACGGCAATAATTGTCTCGACCTGATAGATGACCAGACTTGCCGCAGCACCCAGACAGCCCATGGGCACTAATCCACCCAATCCACCATATCCTCACTCCTGAGAAAGCATGATCGCGAAGAGTTGCTAGATCGCCATGGCCCTTGAGCCTTTGACATCCTGCACTTCCCTTCGAGCAAGCCGCAGAATTTTACGAGAAAACAAATGTGCTGACACCCAACCACGAATTGTGGGCAATAAATTGCACTTTGGACTCTAATTGATATATATAACTTTATATATATATTGTGGGGGGTTACCTCCCATGCTATAGGTTTATTGGCTGACAGCGCAGAGCAGATCTAAAAATACCGAGGGGCTTTGCCATTCAGGATATCAATTTTCCCCCAAAATGAAGCAAATATGTAGAGTTACACTACCAATGTCAAATCCCACCAGCTCCCACCTGTGCTCTTGGGTACAAAACCCTCCCTCTTCCCCCCCCATCTCGCTTCCTTTCCACCACCGGCTTCTCTCACAAGCTACCAACAACCTCGATATTCACTTCTATTCAATTTCAACCTTCAAACCACTTCTGCTCGAAATGCAGATCAAGTTCTTCCTCGCTTCCTTGTTGCTCGCTCTCCTCACGGCCCCTGTTATTGCTGCCCCTCAGGGCACGGAAGGCCAAGATGTCTCACAGGACTCTGGTTCTGGCGGCGGTTTCATTGAGACCAACACGGTCGCATTCTCCGGAGATGTAGAAACGGAACCCCAGCTCAATGATACTAGTGTCGCGGACGGCGAGGTTCTGGATCCTGATACCAGCGTGAAAGCTAGAGACAGTGAGCCTAGAGATCTGGTGAGTAGCGAGCTATCTTTCATCAATCAGATTCGACAGGCAGTAGCTAACTGCTACGATAGGAAAGTCTTAACAAGAGAACCCCTGGGTGTATAGCCGGGTACAGGGATAGGTACATGGTGACTCGCTCGCTTTTCTCACTTCCTCTCAAAGCTAATGGTATTACTCTAGCTTTTGGAGGGGGCCACATGCATCTAGCTGCCTTCAGATAAAGGGCTACTGCTACAACGTGGTGCCTTTTTGGGCAGGGGTTACTAGCTCCCTCCGCCTCGATCGAGGTACATCTCCTGACCCAAGAATCTCTCTGATGAACCCAGCTGATATTCCCTCTCAAGGTACCTACTGCAGAATCTACACACGCCAGAACTGTAGGGGGCGTAGATCCAAGATCTTTAGACATCCTGGGCCTAGGAGACTCGGACACTTTAACGACAGGGTGTGGTCTGTGCGCTGTTGGTGGCACTAGATGGATGTAGTTTGTTTTGAGACCGGCTGGAAAGGCATATGCCTGCATTTGCGCACATGTTGGCAGTATATCTTCGACGTTAGTTTAAGTGTGGATTAACTTTGGTTTCTTTGATCGGAGGAGAGGGGCTCCTATGGGCTAGGTAGCTGTTTTGTATCGTTTTCGCAATTGATCTAGTTTGGCCACCAGTACTGTATTGTCTAGTCGTGAATCCCTGTAGGTGTGACAGGCCTTTTTCACTGAATTTATTGTTTCCCGGACCACCGCTCCATTCAGGCCGCCATTTCCGCCAGAGGTATGGCATACTTATCACTAATCCGAAATGTGTAACAAATTAACCAAACACATTAATTTATGAAGCGACGCCGTTGTGTCCCTGCAGGCACTGACTTGTGCCCTGCCACTGCTTTTTATTGGCCTTCTCTTCGACCGAGGCTCATGTACTGTTGTCTGGTTAGGCTTGACAGGCAAGTGTGAAAAGGGAGATGTTCCCAGCGAGCAGTCCGACGAAAATTCCATATACAGATTCTGCGAGTGACTCCCTGTGATCCAGCGCCTTTCACTATGAGTACCACATGTGATTTTATTACCTGGCTAACGATGTATGCTATTGGAAGCCCATGTGAAAGATCGGAGCTCTAGAGGTGTCCGCACTTTATATCCAGCTACCGACAGGCTTCCAATCACTCGGATGTACTTCATGAGGAGCGCCTTGTGCGACCATAGCGTCGGATGACTAACGTCCAGAATGTGTGACATTCACCCGAAACCATTGTGCCTAGACGACCAACCATCTCACGGTACCAGTGCTCCCACATCGGGTTCTCAAAAACGATTTGTTCAACAAACCAAAGAGAGAAGAGGCACAGGCGGGTGGACCCAAGCGACGCGTTCTTGGTTCTTACGAGCCGTGGTTGAGGCATTTTAATCGGGTAAAAAAAAAGCGATTCTGTCCGCTTGGCCATTTTCTGCATAGTTTATCAGGAGTCATCTTATACAGTATACTCTCTTAGCCGAGGCCGTGGTGCTGCGATTATAGCAATAGCGGGTGGCCGCCTACAAAGCCGCGGTTATCTGTTGGGCTCCACTCTCTAGCACCACTTCGGACTTCCTTACATTCTTGACAAAGTAACCTGGTCCTTAGAGAGGTAGGGGATTTGCTGGTGCTGCCGAATTAAAGCTAGCCAACCTATATGGGAACTAACATCTCTTCTATCCAACTTTATCTGTGCCGGGTCGGGTAGGTGCTTGCGCCTATTAGGGGAATTTAACTGGTTCGGTGCAGTAGTTACTAGGCTAAGAAACACTCCGCAAAGAGTTTAGTGAGGATACCCCCCCCGGGCGGTTAAATACCCGCCTAGTCAATACTTTATCATTAAACGCTCCCCAGACCGGCAAATGACCCCGCAACAGGCACCTGGGGAAAAACATAATACCAAAGGGTATTTATTGGATAAAATTGTGCGTAGTTTCTGTTGATGACTGGTGTAGCAACACTATAGCGCAGAAGCGTAGTGAACGGAATATGAGGATATTTGACCGGTGTATGGGTGGCATAACTTTGTTCTTAGGCTTGTCCGCAACCTCTTTACTTCACTCGTCAAAATTAAACTAACGGTAGAGATAGGTGCATAAGTGAACCATAAAGAGAGCATTCTGATTTCTCCATGGATCACCACACTTATCTCCGCTTCTCCACACATGCCCATATTCCTCCGCAGACTCCCGTGGTAACAAAGGAAAGACATGTTCAGAGACTTTTCCCCGTAAATCACTAAAGCTCTATACCCATCCCGCACGTTCCCGTCTGACCCACAAGACTCCCGTATCCTCCAGAATCAACAAGAGCTAACAGTTTTGATGCTGTTAGAAGGGAAAACAAGGGGATGGAAGATTTTGTTAACAGACGGATTGGGATTAGTATTATTTTGGAATCTTTCAACGACAACCACCGACCCCGCGCGCTTGGTAATGGTTGGTCAATCAGAAAAGAGAGTTTGGACAAAAATAAGCATTTTGCTTGAATAGAAGACTGAGAAAGGGTCAAAGCCTTTAGTTGCACCCCGTCAAGTAGTTGTCATATTGATATTCATCGCACTAGGTGTTGGGAAAAGAGAAATTTTGTACTGTAGTTTATTCATATTAGCGAAATTTTTATTTTTAAAAAATTGCCTAAATGCCACATATGGGCCATGGCTACTAGAATCCCTGGAGTGCGTGATAGGCCACTATACCATTCCGCATTAGTTACCCTAGTCACTTTTTCGCCGAACTAGCTAAATCCCATTATTCTGTAAGGGAAGCCCCGGTGGCGGAGTATTGGCTCGCAAGCGAGAGCCAAGGTCAAGTTTCTACCTGACACCCCCCACCGAGCGTTTGTTCCCGACAAGAAGGCCCGGGTAAAAAAATTTGCGCCAGGATCCATATATCATAATACCTTTGAGTTCATTTGCCCTGTAGACAGTGCTTAACCATGGCTACCTGTACCGGAAAAGCTGGTAGGAGATCTTGTAAAACAGCTGGTGGGTAGCTTCGTGAGAGCGACATCCCCGGCAATTATTAACCTGTCTTTCCATCTGCTCAGACACTAGTTGAATTCCTTATTTCGTATTATGAACTTGGAAATAAACGCAAAAATGGAAGAGAACTATTGCCTTTATAACTGTAGCAAGGGTAGAGATGGATAAAGAGCTTTGCGCCAAACAGTGGTTATTGCTTAGTTAAGAAAGTACTGGGCAAGAGTTTATCGATAAATGGTACCCAAAACCCCCATCTGCTTAGCTGCTGTTAAGGGGAATAGCAGATTGTGAAGTGGTCGTAGACCAGAGCGATATGGACGCTACTTGTGCGTGGGAAGCACGGGCCCTGGACCCGAAGCAGAGCAACCTATGCACTACACAGAGAACGAGGGCGTGCCGCGGTCCGCGGTCTGCCACGTCCCGACAGAGCATGCCCTGCTCCGCTGAAGTTAATAGAGTCAAAGGGTGCACGCTTTGTATGAGGAAATTGAGATCAACAGGGAATATTCGGTCAAAGAACGTTCCGGGGGGGAGTGATATCTGGTGACTAATTAAGCAGACAGGATTGCTCTTTACAGGTCCTTGGTCTTTCGATGCTCTAGCCATAGAAAATTCTATAGAACTACAGAGACTGTTCGTACAGAACAATTATGACAGATGTAGCAGTGCTAGTCAGATCTTGTAGGCAAAAAGGACTTGGAAAATGCGCCATCCTAACTGACTAGACCTAGTATGGTATTTCGCTCAGCAACAAGTACCTGAGTATTACCTCGGTAGAGCGAATACCACTGTCCTTTCCAGTTCTTGAAAATTCGGCGTTCCCCGCCACCTGATAGTTGAAATCACTCTGCCGCAGACCGTCGCGGCTAGAAAGAAATATAGGAACTGAAGTCAGCGCGACACATTCTATATCAACGACGGATGATCTGGTCTTAATTGGGTGGAAAAACGACGAAAAATGCTAGAAATATTGGAACCGGGGCGACACTGATCGGATGAACTGTGCACTCAATATTATACTCTAGAGAGCTATCGTTGCTCCCCCGAAGGCGTCTCGGGGGGAAGGGGTAATTCTACATGCCTTACACCTAATCCCTTCCTTTGGCTAACAAAAGGCGACCCTAATTGTACAGAGTTAAGGGGTTTATGTTGGTACTGCCGGGTTTGTGTGCGCCAGTTTGTAAAGGTCACCGGGGTATAGAAGGTAAAACCATCCGGTATTTGTTTCACTTCTCACTACCTATCTTATGCGTTGCCACCTTGGGCAGAATTTCCTGGGTATCTGCCTAGTGCTCGTATCTGTCATGTGTCAGGTGCTGACTCACTAACCTCACCAGCGCCTACCCACTGCCATCTTCCCTTTTCGGGTGTGTTTGGATACAGTGGGTCCGCTTCATTTCCGCAACCGCTTCCGATGTGGAAGTGACTCTTCGGCCTTGAAATGGAAGGCAGCGGTTGCTTTTGTATGGCGAAACGGAACGAAACCGTTGCATCCAAACACACCCTAATTACTTCCAAGGGCGATAGATATTAGATTCCCACTACTTTTCCCACCCCCCGACCAGTCGAGAGAAATCCCCCACCGCCCCAACATGTTGATAAATGCCGCACTTGGTGTGGGAAATACCCGAACTCCTTGGGCGCAGCGGTGGGCGTGTGCACTAGTGGGGGACGAGCAAGCCTTGGAGAGATTTCTGTTTGCTCCTTCATTCTTGTTCTTTCCTAGTCGCGGCACACTCAAGCTCTCTTTCCTCCTTTTCAAGTCTTTCATCTCCTTTCACACACCAAACACAATTTATCATAACCTTCGCCGCCTTACACAACTTCCGTACAATCATTTGTGACGTTCTGCTCCACTGCGTAGAACCCTCCTTATCGATCATTACCCCCGCTTCATTATTTTCAACACAATACATTTTTCGTAGGCTTAGTGTCATAGCACTGATATATGGCATCAATTATTAATATGCCGATACCCGGCACCTCCAACATTACGGGCCACACTTATCCAACCGGATTCGATCCTATCCTCAAAAACACCGTTCCTCAGCCCACCTAGCCACACTCACAAAACCTCCACCGGACGAGTGCTTTCCTAATCCTCCAGATCTGTGCCTAGAAGCTAGTAAACTCATGAACAAGATAGGTTCTGAGGCCGGGGAGAAGAGAATTGATCCTCTTCGCCTTACTACGCTTCTGATCTCTGCGGGTAATATAGAATCCGACGGGGCCTAGATATGAGCCGCGGAGGCAGCTCACTGGGAGTAGGGACCCGCGGTGTAGCCCCCCGTCTTAGAGGTAGGATGGAGGTGTGGAATATTGGCTCAGATGCCCTGCATATGCAGTAAATTCCAAAATATAACCGCTGTCTTGAGCAGTCCTGTATTTCTCTGTGTATCTCGAGGCTAACACATGCCTGTTACCACTACACCACGCTTCATTTACCCATTTGATTCCATCACCCGGAGCGCACATTCTAATTGTAGAGCTGACAAACCTAGACCCTCCATACCTCGCCCCTCCCGAATAGATCGTTTACCACCTATAGCGTTGGGGATATAATTTAGGGCTTAGTAATGCTCCCTTGTGTAATTGGATGCACTCAAAGTTGTCCATACTACAGGCAACATAAAGATACCAGAGGTTTTATTCCCGCGCACGTGGCGTGCAGTAAGAACCCCTGCGATTCTGTCTCTCCAGAACGCCTCAAATTTACGGTCTTAGAGACGGTTCCAGAAAAGGATTAGGGATTTCCTACAAGGGTATAGCGTGAGCCTGTTGGACCTGCTGGGTCTCACTGACCGGCTTTTGCAATCCCATTAACCTCCGGAGGTGAACAAAAATACCATTGGTTAATTCTGCAACTTCCGCTGGTAATCCAAGAGTGAACAGCAAGACTTTTAAGGGTGTAAGCAAAATCAAATTTCGAGGCTCCTACCCGACTCATTCAGTCCACATGTTTGATTTTCAAATCGGTATAGGGAGAGCTGGATTCGTGAAATATTACCCATGCCATTCCCCGCCGTCGCCCGCGGCCCTGCAGCTTCCCCAGCTATCCCTTGCCGGCAGTTTCAAATTTACCCTTATCCGCGGAACCCGATACCTTACCTTGACGCCCGCCCTCAGGCACTGCTATCCGGGGCGGGCTACCGGGGCGGGCTACCGGGGGCCATCCGGTTTCGTCGGGGCACTTCA
>QLOI01000915.1:0-94948 GCA_003313605.1 Tuber umbilicatum
AACTTATCGCAATCTGAGGGTTGTTTCCTTGGCAATAAACGATCGCTCCTTTATGCCTAACACGTCCGGACTTCGACGAATGTGTCGGACTTCTATTTTTGAGACATTTTTGTGCATGTTTGAACCATGCCCGCATAGTTTCGGTCACTAAGACCTCCTCAGCCAAACTAGTTTCTGTTAGCCTTTTTCTTAATATGATTATTATCACTGTCCTTTTGGCGTTTAACCAACACAAGAGGAGAGAGTGAGCAGTTATTGAGTTGCGTGCCCTCTTTTTCATCCACAACCTTTCGGTCATCGGGCGGCCCACTCCTACCGGTCTTTACCCCTTGCCGAAGGGTTCCCTCTCATCCTGCTTTTACAACCTGCTGGTCCTGTCTGGGGGGTATCCACGATCGTCCAAATATGTACATGGTATTACCATTGGGTTCATAGGGCAGGCCGATTACCATGTTCTATCCTTTCTCGCTTGTTCTCCAACCTCATTTTGTGAGATCAAATTCGTCACAGAATTCATACGTCGGTACTGTCGTATCAAGTCTAGGGAGACTTTGCTTGTGAGATGCAAGCCTAGAACCTTGTCTCGAGTGCATACGATGATGGCTCTTGAGTGAAGTCTGCCTCATTACTCCCACAGTTATCTCCCTCGCCCCTACTGACTCTTCCTAATATGATTTCTCCTAGCTTCATTTTAATCTAACGTTAGTCCTTACCAGAGTTCCTTGAGTTTCGGGAACACGTGTCCAACTACCATCATTTAGTTTCCCCGATTGATGTGTCGCGGATCCTTACCACTGTTGCGTGGGAGAGGTTTTCCTCGCATGATTTCTTCGATTCCTATAGACCTGCGTGCCTATTTTGAGGACCAGTCACATAGACTACCAGATTGCTCTTGCCGTCGGTGCCAAATTCCTTTAGTCCTCCATTTCATGAGCTATAAGGTTTCCCGAAACCCGTGTGGACCTTTCGATCAGGGTGACTGGTGCCTTTTATGGGGGTGGTTGGTTTCCATTAAACAAATTCACTTGTGGACGTTCTTTATTTCGTTGGTGACCATTGCGATCCTCCTCACGAGTACCTTTCCCAGGAGCCCGTTGGATTGCCGTTACTTGCGCATTCTTTTGGCGAGTTTTCCATTTCTGGTTCCTTAACCCACATTGTGTACCACCCATATTTTTCTTCCTCTTATCGATGAGATTTTGCGGAATGCCCTTGTGCATCCTCTCCCATTCCGTGGGGTTTCCTGATTTTTCAGCCTTATTCAACATTGAGGTTCTACCTTCTTGTTGTGCCGCCTTATATGCTGCGCGCTCTGCCTTAATGTATTGCTTACCCTATTTGATGATTTTGGTTACACTCTTTTCCTCATCTCGGTCCTTTCTTTTTGTCGTTTTGACCTGGCATTCTCCTGTAGGCACTCGTTGATCCAGTATCCATTCTTCATAGCGTTTGCCACATTTCCTTGACACACTTAACCATTTTTCATCGCGGTCGTATTTTTTCCAGGATAATTGTTCCAATATTTGTAGTGTTACCATTTCTTACAACTTTCTTCGCCACCCAATACCGGTTGATTGCACTTTGATGTTCAGGTTCTCCATTTTTAATTAGAGGGTAGAAATCTTTCCCTCGAATTTAACCTTATCCATATCTCGTAGTGCTTCTCGTTCTTCTGTAGTACCAGCATAAGGGTTGGTTATTTCGTGACAAAATCATTACCAATGAATGAGTCCTTCGACCTTTCTATGGCCTAGTTCGCTAGCCATAGCGTATCGAAACCAATTCGTGAAATGTGTAAGATTTTCTCCCTTTGTCCGACTGATGGCATATTGTATCCTATGCATGTGTTTTTCCCAATGTTGTGGGTTTCTTTGGAAATAATCTTCACCTTGGAGTAGCCATGTTTTCACATTTTGGTAGTCTTTTGCTTCGAAGATTTGCCGTGGTGTGGCGTTTTTCCTTTTGGCATCAGCCAATCCTTTGCTTACTGCTTCTATAAGTAGTTCCAATCGATCATAGTCCAGGTCTTCTATGGGCGTCGTTCCACACCTGGCTTGTTGTTGCCTTCCTTTCCACCTTTGTCAGTCTTCATCAGGGTCTTTGTAGCTTTAGCTGTCGCAAGAACTGCTGGATGAGCTATCGTTATCATCATCGTCGTCACCTGGATGCCCTGGATTATCCCTTGGACCATGCGGCGGTCCTTGTCCTCCACCACTAGGCCCTGATTCTGCCTCATGTTGTTGAGGGGCCATTACTTTTCCTTTTTGATTCTCTGGAGAATTCTAGCTATCCTTAGGTGCAGCAATCTGGGGCGAACTGCTTCCTCCTCCGTCGGCACCTGATGGTCGCTGATTAACCTCTGCCGACAAATTGTCCAGTAGTCTATTCAATTCCCGGATTTCTGCATCATTCCGGTCTTCGAAATCCCTGTTGACACGCTGGTTTCTTGCTATTTGAATTCTCACATCCTCGTTTTCTTCTTTTTGCGTAGCTAGTTCGCTTATCAATTCGTCACGATGTGATGTAAGGTATTAACTTCCTTTTCTAATAACAAGCCTCAGGCGAGTCATTGTGCATCAGTTGTCCCTATGTTGCTATGCAATTGCTGACTAACTTCTTGTGGTCGCTCCTGCTGCTGTCAAATCTTATTTTCTTCAGTTATTCGTCTTAACTCGGACCGGTCCAATGCTTCACCAAGTGCTGAAGTAACCATTTCCAGGCTCCTTGAGAGATTTTCTACCTCTTCATCGCCTAGTTCCTCTCCTGCCTCAACTCTTGTCCCAACCTCTTCCAAATCTGCCACTAGGCGTTGTTGGGTGTTTGAGAGAGTACTGAAGGCAATGTTTTGTCAATCTTTGGTTTCCTTTGCCGTCCGGTTAATACGTCCCATTACCGAGTCAAGCTCAGTCATGAAATCTCTCGCAGTTCGTCAGGCCTTAGCTTGAGGTCCTTGAAGTGGGGTAGAGTATCTTTCGAGGAAACTGAGCCACGGTTTCGTTAGTCCTCCCGGGGTTGGTGGTACCAAACCCCTCATCTTAGACTGTGATCGCCTTTTATCAATCTTTGATGGGTGCAGTATGACAGGGGTTCCGCTTCAACTTGGAACCTACCTCCCAGGAACCGGTGGTGGTTCCGAGGTTGTAGTAGAAACATGGTGAACTCCATCATCATCCAAGCTTTCTCCCATTTTTCGTCTCCCCATTATCCATAATGCCATATCCGAGTAAGTTTTTTGGCTAGGCTCTGAATTGTCGATTTCGTTGTAGAAAAGGAATTGTATGGTAGTCCAACCGTCCTTTACGATTTTATTGCGTGTGATTTTGACAGTAGGCGGATTTACCCCACCAATCTGATTCCTTTGGCGTGTCAGGGGCAACTCATTTCGTATTTGATCCACGACATATGGTTACCAGCCACGAGGGGCTCTTTTTGTTAGTGGTATAGAACTATTCTTGTTGTCAAAGTTGAGAATAACTTCACCAAAAGGGTGTTTCCAAATAAGTGACTTTGGTGATTTCTTGATCTGATAAGGTTTTTGCTGCTTCACCGTTTTGGGGCTCTTTTTCTCTTGTTTGACTATTGAAGATTCAATAGAACAAGCTAGTGTACGGCTACCTTGCTTGTCTGGCTCGAGGTCCTCGTAATTGTCTTCGTCCCTCTAGGTTGTTAAATACCCGGGAAGGGATTCAGATATGTTCTGTGTAGCTGGTGTGTCTCCTAAGATGAAGAAAAAGTATTAACAAATCATAATAGCAAGTATTGTCAAGATCATTTGACACCGTTCGTGTCGATCGTGCCTCAGTGACAGAGAGACAATCAATATAGTGTTACGGGTAGCCACTCGGAGCTCAGTAGAGCAAGGTTAAGCGTTTTAAATGTCCAATAACGGCGTCATGTCAGGAAGGCGTCGTGATTTTATCGCTCATACTGGTTTCCATAAAACTACTAAGAGTATGAATTGTAGGTAATAACTTGTCATAGTGATAAGATCTCTTCTCTGTTGCTCTCTGTTCTAATAGCAGGGGGGAACTCTTATATTTATATCCTGCGTGAGTTCCCGTGGCCAGTACATCTAATACCTATACTAACTAAGTAACTCCGCAATAACTAGTAGTCTTTCGTCTTATCAATCTTAGGTGCGGAACACTCGTTGACCATGAATAATTTCACACTTCTGGTTATTTGGGTTATTTTACTTCGTCTTCCTGAAAGTGTGCGAGACACCGCCAATCAGAAATAAACGATGCCCTTGCCATATGAACATTAGTCTTTGTATGCCGCCCCAATGCGAACATACCAGCTGTTCCTCTGTTGTTGAGGTGATCACTCTCAATTTCAGACAAAGGTGAAAACCAAGAGGCATGACTGCATTATCTTTAGGTAGAGCAGGTAGGCTTAGTGCTCCATCGCTTCTTGATTTGCCTAGGGAGAATGGACTTGCAGCTACATCTCCTTAACTCCCCTCTGTTTTGCTGACCTATGACTTAATTGTAGACGGTCAACATGAAGTGTTATTGTTTTCTGATTTGGTAGGCTTTTCCGCTCATGTAGATATCATTTGTATCATATACTGGATTCTAGTTGAATGAGCAGGGCACACTACCCCTCTTATATATCCTCCGAACAGCTTCCGGTCGGACAGATGGCGATGACGTATACGGTCTTATGGTGATGCTGCCAATTTTGCGATTTTTGCTGGTAACCAGCAACTTCATACCGTACTGCAGGCGACGTCCGAGCCCTATATTAGGGCCAGAGGGGGTGGTTGGAATTGTATATGCCTAACACCTGACATGAGTATTGTAATAGGTGGTACTACAGAGTTGGTTTTTCTAATTAAAGCTATGATCAAAAAGTCTGTACACAACTCCACCGGGACCTGTGTCATATAATTTGGCGGCAACCCCAATTAATCAATTGCACCACCAAAAACTTGAGTTAAAAATACAACAAAAATATAGATCGAAAGCGATCTAGATTTTGTTTAATACTTGATATACCAGCCTCGATTCCTTCGCACAGCATGGTAGTGTTTAGGCATTGAATTAATCAGGTTGTCAATGAGTACCTGAGGGAGACTCCACCATTTAGCCTTTAAGGCAACAAAAAAATACTCCCGCTCATAGCATTATCCTTTAGGTCTTTCAAGTAACTGCAATCCTTTCCAAGTATGCTCTTCATAGCCTTCGAAACAAGCTCGATTGAATTCAAATCTGGGCTGTAAGAAGGGTGTTCAGATACCTGGATCCCCTGCAACTTCAAGCATTCTTTTGGGACCTTTGCGACAGTAAGTTTTGCATTGTCTTGCCAAAAAGATCTTCCTGTAGTATAGGGGGGTAATAATCCTTCCTCCATGATCTTGATGTAGAAGTAGGTAGTATGTCCATTACGTAGTGAGTCCTTATCTTGTTCCATCACATGTTATTCTGCGTGTCTGTCACGATTTTAGACTTACTTAGCTATTTCACAATATGACTCATAAATGAGTCATAGGGTTTCATTTTTATATGGTTTTATGTTATTGATTTTGCCTGTATGACCTGTTTACAGGTCATGACATGTTTTTGGTAACTAAAGGTTGTAATGCAGATATTGTGTTCTCACATGAGTCACGCTTGCGACTTATAGTTATATTGTTATTGCGCAATGACTAGTTTGAGTCATAGGTGGTTTCGTGAGTGTATGAGTCACAGTTGTGGCTCATAATTGTTATTTGATTTGTAAACAGGAGGAAGGAAGATCTATATGAGGACAGACTTGGGTTATGGAGATAGATCTTCAAACAACTGTCTATGTTATTTCCTGTTCATAACTTTACCAATATAAAGACTTTGACTCTTTAACAGAGAGCTTTCCTCTTCTTCCAAGCAACATAGTGAGTACTATAAGACTTAAGCAATGAACACGACTCTTACGAATAGTATACAATAAAAATAAGATAACGAATCATCGCCAAGCTTTTGTTTTTGCCATAGGTTTTGTTTTTGCTATAGCTAGCGCTCTACGTAGATTCTTATACTTAACAACGAATATATGATTAAAATAAAAAAATGAAGAACAATAAGGAAACATCTCCTATTGTCAGTCAAAGAGATAAGACAGATTGACGAGTGATCTTAACAGCATCCTGCCTTCCAGATAGACTCCCAGACCATGAGAGAGGCAAGACTGGACCTGATTACTCGCACTGACAGCCCATTCTTTTTATTAATCATTTGAGACTCGAAAAGCCCCGGTACCTGGACAATTTGGAGGGTTTTGTACACAAGACTCATCACTTTGGATACTCTAGAAACGAGACTGAGTGAGTGTCATTCGAGATTGAACTAATACAGAACATCCCTCCACCAATTATGAAGATTGCTGATGATAATTATGGGCAATCTATTGCCTTGCTTTCACGTCCGTCTACTGTAATTGAATTATTTTACAGTGCCTCTATTTGTGACATAGATTTGGTCCAAGAGTGTGGCGCACAGTATTGATGCATATCTTGGCCCCACTAACATTGATAAGGTCGCGCAAGTACATATTAGGGAAACCTCTAATACGACGAGCGTTTGGTATATGCATTTCCAACACCCCCCTCTGGCCCCCATGTAGGGCCTGGACATCGCCTGCAGCAAGGTGTGAAGTTGCTAGTTACCAGGAAAAATTACGGAATTGGCGGCTTCCTGATAGCACTGTACACGTCATCGGTGTCCGTCCAACCGGAAGGTGTTCGCCGGCTATATGAGAGGGGCATTGTATATTGCTCATGCAGCTAGAATCCAGTATGAGACCCAAATAGTATCTGAGTGAGTAGAAATGCCTACCGTATCAGAAAAGAGCAATGCTTTACGTTGGCCGACTACAAATAGTCATAGGTCTGCAAAAATGGAGGAGAGTTAAGGAGACGAAGCTGTAAGGTCATCTCGCTAGGCAAATCAATGAAGCGATAGAGCACTAAACCTACTAGCTCTACGTGAAGATAATGCAGGCTTGCCTCTGCGTTGTCACTGCTGTCTGATATTGAGACTGATCACTTTGTTAGCAGGGGAACGCCTGGTATGTTCGTATTTGGACGGCATAGTCAGACTAAGTTCATATGGGGGAAGCATTGTTAACTTGCGAGTGGGGGAGTCTTGCAAACCCTCAGGAAGACGGAGTTACAATACGCTGAATGACCAGAAGTGGGGAAGTATTCAGGGGCTACGAGTGTGCGCACTCAGGATTGAAAAGGTGAAAGACTAGTAGTTGTTACGGAGGTACTTAGTATAGGTAATAGATGTACCGGCTGAGGAAACTCACCCGTGATATAAATAAAAGAGTTCCTCCCCCGCTAATGGACAAGCAGCAACTGGGAAGAAATCTTATCAATTAAACAAGTTATAATCTACACCTCATACTCTTAGTAGCTTTAGCTAACCAAGTATTATTGACTTAGTTACAACGCCTTCCTGACATTACTCCGTTAGCGAACACTTCAAAACGCTTAACCATACTCTACTGACCTCTGAGTTGGTTACCTGTAACACTCTATTGATAGTCCCTCTGTCACTGAGACATGATCGACACAAACAGTGTCAATTGATCTTGACAATACTTCCTATTATCCTTTGTTACAATTTGTTCTTTATCTTAAAGAGTACACCCACTACAAAGGGATTACCCGAACCGCTTCCGGCGTACTTAACAACCTATAAGGACGAGGAAAAGTACGACAATTTTGAACCTGGTACGCTAGGTAGTATTACATTAGCTAGGACTAGCGTACCTCCAGTAGCCATATGAAGGTACCAAAACTACAAAATAAGAGAATGGCAGAAGGAGCCTTGAACCCAGCCATCTTAGAATAAACACCTCCAGAGACACCCCGTCGGTGAAATAATCCTAAACATTGTGAACCAAGTTGCCCCCACCCCACTGGCCAAAAGTGCCCCACATGGTTGGTAATAGGATGTCATGGAGAATACAGGGTACCACATTCGGCGGATATATCAAAATATTAAGGACGGTGGAATAAACCGTTCTACTGTTAGAATCCTACATGATACGCTGCTCAAAGGTGGTTGAACAACGGAACGGTTCATAATCTACCTAGAGGGCGACGATTCCAACCCGCGTACGGAAACTTACGCTGATATGGCATTACGGATTAACAGAAGAAAACGAAGCCATGGACAAAAGATTAGATGATGCAGCAGTCGACCAAGTTTCTACCACAACTTCAGAACCAAAATTTGTTCCGGGAAGCTATGTCCCAAGCCGGAGTAGAACAACGGTGATACAGCCTCCTGCAAGGGTTGATAAACAACGATCGCAATATAAGTTGAGAGAATTGGTACAACCAACCCCAGGAGGACAAACTAAGCAATGCCTCAGATTTCTTGAGAGATACTCAACTCCATTTCTGGGACCAAAACAAAAGACGCGACGGGCAGCCCAAGATTTCTTAATACAGCTTGACTCTGTAATAGGGCGTATCGATCAGACAGCAAAGAATACCCAAGACCATCAACATATTACTTACAGTGTTCTGTCCAATTCACAGCAACATCTAGTAAAAGACCTAGAAGAGGTTAGAACTAGGATGAAAGAAGGGGAAAAACAGGTTGACTGTCACGATTCTAGACTGACTAAGCTGGTTTCGCACTAGGACTCAAATACGAGTCATAGCGTTATATGTGTTATATGGTTTTATCTTATTGATTTTACCCACATGACCTGTTCAGAGGTCATATGAGGTTCACATGACTAACAGTTGTGAGTCATATCTTATGCTTACGTGAATGACTCATTTAGCGTCATATGACGTTACACGAATGTATGAGTGACAGTTGTGACTGATAGTGGTTATGTTTGATTTGTAAGCGGGTTGTAGGAAGGCTATATAAGGAGGACGAAGGACGAGGTAGATAGCTCTTCACGAAACCACATAAGTCATTTCTTATTTATAACTTTATGAATATAAAGATCTCTACTTTTTAATGCAAACTATTCCTATCCTCGAAACGATATAGTTAATATGATAAGACTTATAAGTTGAACGCGACTCTAGAGAATAGTATACGATAACTATAAGCGAATGAATTACCCCCTGTTGCGCGTCTAAGAAGATCACAGAGATCAAGGAGCGATCTTAACATTTGATTGCGTCTTAAAGCAACACCCAACGATTCAACATGGGTTATAGATTTGACGATAACCTCGGACTAGGAGGACTATCAGCAGCCCTCGCAAGAAATGTTTCCCAGCTAGTAAGGATGCCGAGTCTGGTTACAGATGAAGAGCGATCGGAATTTGATTCTACCACCTCAGACGATAAACACGAAAGAATCTCTGCCATTGGACCACCACCAGGCCCATCGGGGCCACTAACAGGCCGACTGGGGCCACCTCCTGATGTACACACACCGCCGCCTCAGCAACCAGAACTGTCGCCAGCACAATTACGACAAGTCATACAAGCATTGGGATAGTCTAAACCGAAGGTCAAACAACCAGAAACTCATTCTGGCGAAAGAGCCCAACTGCGAAGTTGGATTGCGGAATTGACGCTATATTTCCAAGTGGTGGGGTGGGACAAAGGATACGACAACGAAAAAATCGTCTACGTTTCTAGCCTACTAAGGAAAGATACAAGCGCTTGGCTTACCTCTTATACAGAAGGGATAAGGGACACTGGATGGCGCAGCAGGGATGAATTCTGAAGAGCGCTCAAACAACAATTGAAGGAAGTTGATCCAAGTGGAGCAGTAAGGGCCAAGCTCCTAGAAATAAGACAAGAGACCAGAACGATGACAGAGTACTAGAATCAATTCAGACTAATACTAACCAAAGCTCTATAGGACGACGCTACAGCATGAGAATGGCTGAGCATGGGAATTTCTTCCCCGTTGCAGGAAGAATTCAAACTCTATAATGACGAAGTGGACGATATCGAAGAACTAGCAGATTGGCCTATCCGCAAAGAAAGGAAATTAATTGTAGTGAAACACCTGCAAAAAGAATGACAATGGGGTACAAAAACCGAGGCCGTACCAAAAAACACCAACTGAACCTTCAAAACAACAGGAATCACGAGTAACCAACCCAAAGGGGATCTAATAGACTGGGACACCAACAGAAGAAGACCAAGAAATTGATTTCAATTTCCCACGATATCCCCAGTCGAGTAGCGAAAGAGACGAAACGAAAACACTTGTCTACGTTGTGGAGAACAGGGACATTTTATCACCAACTGCAACAAGAAAATAGTCCATCTAAAAGAAACCATGGTGGAAAACGCGTAAAACAGAAACTTTAAACAATCAAAGTCCCCAGTACGGAGTGGTCTGATGGAAAAAGACATCACCAAAGCCAGGAGATTAGCACACCTATCGACAATTTTGAACAAGGTACAACTCTATACCAAGGGCGACAACGATTCAGATCATCTAATAATCAAAATATATTTACTCACGGAAAATGGAACCACGGATATCAACACTATGTTGGATTCACTAGCAATGGAGCACTTTATCGACAGAAGATTCTGCGAAATTCGAAACAAATCCCGGAGAAGGATCAGCAACCCAAGAGACATATACGTGGTCAATGGAGACAAATGCAAAGCAGATCCTATTACCCATGTTGCAGAACTAACAATGAAATTGGAGCACATAAAGAAACAATAATATTGTAAGTAGACAATTTGCAAAAGCATGAGGTTATCCAGGAAATGCCATGGGTCCGAAAATACAACCCAAGGATCGACTGGGCAAAGGAAAAGGTATTCTTCGATAGCAACAGATGCGCTAAAGAATTCCTAACGGTCTCAACTACAATCGAAACGACTCCTGAAGAGATAGCCTTTGGTGACAACAAACAAGGAAACATATAGAAAGCGATATGTACGAACGAAGATTTCCAAGTTCTGAGAATAAACCCAGAGACCAAGATACCGGTCAAAGGATCGGTATAAGCTGTGGGTCACAACTTGAATAGCACACAGAGTATGAGTCTCTCAGCCTAAGGACAGACTATAATCAAGACAGGAATAGCGATAGGACTACCAGAAGACACCTATGCAATGATTGCACCACGAAGTCGATTAGCCATGCGATATGGCATCAGTACGGGTGCAGGAGTGATTGATGCAGACTATCGAGGGGAAACCCAAGTCCTATTAATAAACCTGAAGGAAACAGAGTACACAGTTAACAAAGGCGATCGAATAGCACTGATGATTATCGAAAGGAGAGACACCAGGAAACTAAAGGCAGTGCAAGACCTGGACTAGACAGAGAGAAGCATCCAAGGATTCGGAGGTACCGGAATGAACAACAGGCTAAACACCCGCGGAAAAAGTGTAGATATCGATTTTATATCAGCAAAAACCTTTGGGAATCTATATCAACAAGGAGAACCAACTGGCATTCTGAAATGGTATCCAGGAAGCAAAGGAACTATAACAGCAGAAGCCTCTACCCTCAGCACAAGACTAGCGGTCCAACAAGAAGCGAAAAAGAAGAAAGTCAAGTTAAGACAACATATTCCCAAAGAATATGACGACTTTTTCGACATGTTTGAAGAAGGAGAACGAACAAACCTTCTCTAACACAGACTAGAAGAACACCATATCGAACTCCAAGAAGGAAAAACCGTGCCCTTCATATAACTCTACTAACTGTGGGATGAAGAGTTGAAAGCATCAAGGGAGTACAGCCGTGTCTGAAAAGTCCTCACACAGTGCCTGGCAATGTCACCACCACAATGATCATTACCACCCACCACAAAAAAAAAAAGATATGAACTTAATTAAAAAATAGATAGTAGTAGAAATAGAAAATATCAATTTAACAATGCTACCATTTTGTATGACCTCCATTTGTATCCAGAAGGGCCTGTAGTCTCTCAGGCATCCTTTCAATCCACCCATCCAATGTCTCTTGGGGTATCAACTCCCACACCTCCTTTGCTGCCTGAAATAATTCAGCAGCACTATGGGGCCTCCTTTCCTCCCTGGAGAATCGCTTTCTGAGGGCTCTTTTGAGAAGTGCCCAGGCATTCTCAATTGGATCTGGTGAGTTGAGAGGCCAAGGCAATCTTTTATATCCACAGTCCTCCTGCAAACTCTTATTTTCCAACCCACCATGCCATGATGCATTATCAGCAGCCATATAGATTGTTTCTGGAGCTCTGTTTATGCCTTCTATGAAAGGGATAAGATATGGCTGGTGGATCTCAGGTGCATATTGGTATGCATTGAGGCCAAGTCTATCTCCTTTGCTAGTCCTGTCCTCCTCAGTCCTCTTTCTCACAAGAATTAACTCAGTCTTTCCTCCATACATAATTGCAGCATAGACCCCAATATTGGTGCGTCCTGACTTCAAGCTGAGCTTTAAGTTTTTTTCTTCCAGCTCTTCACCAGGTCTTAGTCTGACCTTCATCCCCACTGGATTTGGGTCATATTCAATTGTAGCTTCGTCAACAAAGACAACTCATTTCCAAGCTCTTGTCCAATTCCTCCTAAATCTAGCAAACTCCTTTCTCTTCTCCTTTTGTCCTTTGCTCCAAAATGTCTTTTTCCTCAGTATCTTGAGGTTGAAACCAGCTTTACAAGATATCTTGTTTATGCTGTCTTTTCCCAGACCAATAGTGGCTTTATTGGTAATGTCCCTTAGGGCCAGATGAGGTTCAGCATCAAGAATATCCAGAACCACTCACCTTTTGGCATCTGTAATCTTGGTTGGTCTGCCAGATCTGGGGGAGCCTTGGGTGTTACCATCATGAATTTTGGCACTTTTTATCACTGATGCAACAGTTGACTTGGGTACTCTCATCAGCTTAGAAATTTTTTCATACCCCATATCAGTGTGTTTATATAGGGTATAAATTTCCAGGTTTTTGTCCTCTTTAGGTCTTCGGGTATGTGGTGGGGCCATGGTTGTGTGGGGATGTTCGGTCGATGGGGAAAAAGGTGGTTGTATGGCAACCGTGCGAGGACTGTTTAGACACAGCTGTACTTAAATCAGAACCTGGACAGGTGATGGATGCGACTGTCATCGTCATCGGCAGGAGCACTGATCTTGTTCCTCAAAAAGCAAGATGGAAAACTTCGGTTATGTGTAGACGTTCGAGGACTTAACGCAGTATCCAAGAACGACTGATATCGACTGCCCTTGATTGACAAAGCACTCGACCGACTCAGAAATGGAAAGTACTACACGAAACTAGACATCAAGGATGCCTATCACAATATCCGGATTGCGAAAGGAGACGAATGGAAAACAACATTTCTGACAAGATATGAACTGTATGAACACCTGGTTATGCCTTTTGCATTAACCAACGCATCAGCAACCTTCCAGTGATGGATCAATTCCCAGCTCAGCTCATTCCTAGATATATGTTACATCGTGTATCTAGATGATTTACTCATACATTCTGAAATCATGGAACAACACAATAAGTATATAAAGAATACGTTGCAGGCTCCCCAAAACGCAAAAATCAGACTCAAATCAACGAAATGTGAATTCCATCAACCAGAAACAGAATACTTGGGATTCATGGCAAATCCGGCGGGAGTACGAGTGGATCCAGTCAAGGCATCAGCAATAGACGATTGGAACCACCAAAAACAGTCCAAGGAGTGCAAAGTATTTTAGGCTTTTGCAACTTTGTTGGGAGATTAATGGAAGGATTTAGCAGGATAGCTAAACCTTTGTATGATACAACAAAGAAAAATCTCCTATGGAAATGGGAAGAGAAACAACAAATAAGATTCGATAAACTCAGGAAAAGACTTACCACGGCACCAATATTACAACATTTTCGACCAGAACTCCCTATTGTGATCAAAACAGACGCTTCTAACTCTGAATGCTCTGGAATACTATCACAACTCGGTACCAGTGGGATATGGAAACCAGTGGCATTCCGATTCAAGACAATCACGTAAGCTGAATGCAACTACGACATACACTATAAGGAACTATTAGCCATAGATCAAGTGCTTAAAGCGTGGAGAAAATATGCACTCGGAAGTCAAGAAGAAATAAGAGTGATTTCCGACCACAAAAACCTTCTTGTTTTTACCACCACTAAATAGGTCAATCAATGACAAGAACGATGATGTGAGACTCAGTCTCAATACCATATCAAGATCGAGGATCGACCTGGCAAACAAGAAAGCCAGCCAGACGCCCTTACCACAAGGGAAGAAGATATACTGAGAAAAGAAGACGAAAGAATTCAACAGAGAAGACAGATTCTACTACCCAGAAAAAAATATTTCGAAGAAGAAGAAGACGTTAGTGGATACAAATCTATAAATGAAATTCAGATAAGGACACAGTCAGATGACCATTATACTCAATGGATACAAGTCGAAACCGGAAAGTGACGGGAATCTTCAGAGAACATCGATGAACTACGAAAAGGCCAAAAAGAAATGCAAGGCATAGCTCCGGGACTATGCAAATAAGAAAACGATCATCTGTGGTACAATAACAAGATATGGGTTACAAATAATGAAAAATTTGGAACTGAAACGATAAGACTCAACCACGACATCCAGGAAGCCGGACAAGGCGGGACGACTGAGACAAAGGAACTCATCACAAGATCATACTACTGGCCGGGTATGCAAAACAATATTAAACAATACGTCAAGAACTGCGTAACATGCCAATGAACGGAAGCTATATGTCACGCGCCATGTGGACTACTGAAACCTCTCGAGGCTCACAGAAGATTCTGGCAATCTATTGCAAGCGACTTCATCACTGGACTTCATGAGTGGAAAGATTATGATGCCATGTGGGTCATCATAGACCACTAGACTAAGATAGCACACTTCCTACCATGCAGAACGGATATTGACACGAATCAATTCATTCATCTGTTTAAAGACCAAGTCTTTAGATTGATTGGACTGCCGAAAAATATCATATCGAATCGAGGATCACAACTCACGTTGCAAATGTGGAAAGAAGTCACGCAACAATTAAACATTACGAGACGCTTAAGAACCGCATTCCACCCCCAGACCGACGGGCAAACAGAATGAACCAATGCGATACTGGAACAGTATCTACAAGCATATGTGAACAATCAGCAGTATGATTGGATGCAATATCTTGCATCGGCTGAATTGGTACACAACAACTGAAAACAAGAAACAATTAAGACCACACCCATTTATGCAAACTATGGATACGACCCAGTATTTGATCCGGCAAAATACGAAAGACCAGCAAAGATAACACAAGCTCAAGATATGAGCAAGTTGTACAACATATTACGAGAAGAAATCAGTTATGCACAGCAATGGCAAAGAGAGTAAGCCGACCAACAACAAAAACCAGACACTAACCTCATGGTTGGCAATATGGTGTGGTTGGTACTACCCAACATACGAACCACAAGACCTTCTAGAAAACTGTATTACAAAGTATTAGGACTATTTCATATAAGCGAAGGGATAGGACTTCGAACATATAAACTCGAGCTCGCGGGCTCGATGAACAACACTTATCCTAAATTGCACAGCAGTATCCTCAAACCATGCTACGATAACTCGCGCCCATTACAAAAGGAACGTGCTCCCCCACCTATGGAAATCGAAGCCGAAAGCCAATATGAACTTGATGAGATACTAGATTCTTGTCTACACTACAACAAACTTCAATACTAGGCCAAGAGGACTGGTTATCCTCCTGAACGAGATCTTGAGTGGTACCCTACCACTAATTTCAGCAACAGGAAAGATACAGTGAAACGATTCGACAAAAACTATAACCGGAAGGCCAGTGAAGGTTGGTTGGGCTGACGGATGGTGAGATAGCGAAGAATTCCAAAAGCAAGACAAAGAAATCCTGAAAAACAACCAACACGATGGACTACATTATACCTTTCGCTATGACTATTTATATCCCACAAACTTGCACGGAAGAGAGGCTCGGGCCCATTTTCCCAAATCAGAAAATGCTATAAGATCTTCCTCTCCTTGGGAGGAAGGATGGATGGAGATTGCATGGGAAGGGAAACCTTCCCAAATACCTAAAGGCCCTCGACACGAATGCAGTAACTAGTTGTAACGACCCTGCTGGATCTTGCAGTGGACTTAGTCTTATTCAATGCTGGAGCCCTGAAGGGTCATGGTTACGCTAGTTGAGTAACTCTATCAAAGGGTTACCATGTGGACTAAGCAAATGGTAATGCTTGGACTACGAACGAGAAAAGGCATACCAGGTGGGTAGGGAAAGTCTACCCTGCGAGTTCGGGAGGTCTGCGAGAGTTCCGGCGAGTTACCCTACCTAAGGCAGGGAGTTACCCTATCTTAGGGAGTATAGTTACCTTACCTTAGTAAAGAGGTTATCCTACTTTTGGATAGCACTTACCCTATGTTGAGCATAAAAGGTTACGCCAAGGTTAGGGAAAAGTCATAGGATTGATTGTTACACTGAGATTATATAGGAGGTTCGAATCTGGGCTAAATCGGGTAATCTGTTGTTGGGCTACGAACCGAAGAAAATCTTACCTTGGGCGAATAGTGCGAAATCTGAGTCCAACACCCCCCTCTGGCCCCGATGTAAAGACAATGTGTCATGGGTCAACTGAAGGGAAGTTGCTGGTTTACTAGTAAAGGCCTATGATTAAAGACGGCGGCATAATACAGTATACGGTGTCGCCGTCCTTGCGACCGAAAGCTGTTCGGAGGATATGCGAGGGGGCATGGGGCGACTGAATGGTTAAACGAGAAGTGATTCTAGAGTGCATACACCACTGATCTGTATAAGCCTACGGTGGTAGGTATGTAAGGTATACCAGAAGCCTGGGAGGCCTCCAGTTAAGTGGTAGACCTTCGACTCCCATATGTCCCCGAAAGACTGTAAGATGTCTGGAGGTTGTTAGTGAGCTCTAGATCGTAGTAGTTTTATCTTGATTGAGGTGTTTATCGTCAGTGGCTACGGGTGGCGCCCGTATAAGCCAATGGCTTAAGTCTCTCATCAAAGGAGATCGTACACTAAGCTATCGTGTTGAAGACAGTAGAAGACAATAGACTCGTCACATGTAATGGCAGCATTGAATGGTTGTCTAGTAAGCTTGCATCGACGAATACGAATGGGAGAGTGAGTTCGATATTAGACTAGCTTATCACTAACCCGTTACTTTACCACTAACTGGACAACGATATGAAGAGTTTTCTCCTGCAGCTGATGGCATGTATCAGGATACCACATGAACACTACACGCCGGATAATGAACTAGCAGAGCCGGCTGACATTCGGTAGAATGTTAGCGCGAGGCGCAGAGGAGATGGGCATGCTCGCAATGGTGGTGAGCTTAGGAGTGATGGAGAGGAGCTGGCACTATAATTCTACTTAAGTATATGCGAGACCTCTTCTCTTAAGACAATCACCTATCCTCTCAAGAACTTATTGAGTGAAGCTGGGACTTAACGATATTAAGTTTCTCCATTAAGGTTTTCTCTCTTTCATAATTGTTCTTCACTTTGCGTACGAAGAAAGCTTCAGTACGGCTGCATCCTTGGGATCCATCGTCCCACAGGGAGCCCCCGTTACACTAGTACAATTACATGCGTAATCCCTGCCACTTCCAGGCAAAACAATGGAACAAAGACCACTGGTCTCAGGGGATGAGACAAGTGACTAAAGGGGGGGATAAAACTCATTCCGGAGAGGTGGAAACTCTCCGTACACCGATCACAGAACTGGAGGTACTAGTTAGAAACTGTCAACGAACCTTGGACAATGAAAGAAAATAACTTTGTAACCCCCAAAGACACGTTTTCGGAGCAACCCCCTGCACACTAACTGTGAAAAAAACAAGTGATGCGCTAAAAAGAGCAGTCGAAAAGGAATGATTCGCTTGCAAAAAGGAACGTAAACAAGTCAGTTGGATAATGAAAGACGCAAAAAAACCCTATTCGAAGATGATAGAAGATTTCTATAGAGCAAGATACGAGAAAGAGAAACCAGGGGAACCAGGACAGCGGACTCAGGTACAAGTCATAGCGTTTCATTTGTTATATGGTGTTATCTCATTGATTTTAATGGCATAACCTGTTCAGAGATCATATGAGGTTTTACATGACTCACAGTTGTGAGTCATATGTTGTGGTTACGTGAATGAATCATTTAGAGTCATATGATGTTACACGAATATATGAGTGATAGTAGTGACTCATAGTGGTTTGGTTTGATTTGTAAGCGGTTTGAGGGAGAGCTATATGAGGAGGACGAAGGACGAGGTAGATAGCTCTTCACGCGACTACCCAAATTATTTTTTATATATAACTTTACGAATATAAAGATCTTTACTTTTTAACGGAAACTATTCTGATCCTTGAAACGATATAGTTAATACTATAAGACTTCAGAGTTGAACCTGACTCTTGAGAATAGTATACGATAACTATAAGCGAAAGTATCGCCACCTGTTCTGAGTCAAAGAAGATAAGAGAGATCAAGGAGTGATCTTAACATTGACGAAGAACAGGAAAATCTCCCTAAAAACCTTGGCCTTGTCACCTCAGCACTTGGTAAGGTATGGGAGAATGCAGAAATTAGCCGGAGGGAAGAAGTGGAAAAAATCCTTCAACAGCAAGAACGTCAACTGGAAGTTAGTTAACAATTACAAACCAATATAGGAACAGTGGGCGCAAAATCCCTTCCTTGAGACCTCGCATTGAAGCAAGAAGTCAAAACCTTACATTCGCATCAAGACGAATTAGCAAGGGAATTAGTAGCACCAAAGCAGGTGACTACAGATGTCGTAGCACAAATAGCAATAAACCAACCGGTGAATAGACAATTTGGAGTATGCAAGGATGCGCAGATCCGTGAATTGAAAGAGCGGCTGGAAGATATATCTGCCTAAGTTAACCACCGGCTGGCAGAACGTGACGGAGGCAGAAGAGAACCTCCTCAAAAGCCGGCACCGAAGGATAGCCAAAACTCTCCGGGAAATCGGAAAGGAAAGGGTAAGGCCTCAGAGAGACAAGAAGTGGGAGCTTAACTTAGTGGTGGTGGAAAAGAACTACCTGGAGGTCCAATGCATAACCGTGGACATCCAGAAAATGATGATGTTGACAAGTACAACAGTTCATCGAGTAGCCCTTCCGGCGATGAGAGTTGTGGTGCGCCTGATGAAGACAGACGAAGTTGGAAACGTAGACGCCATTGGGCCAGGAGTGGGCTAACACCAAAAGCAGACCTGGATTTCAACTGGATGCAACTACTTATAGTTGCAGTAAGCAAAGAAATGGTTGGTGCAAAAAGGAAAGATACGACGCCGCCACAAATATTTGAGGCAAAGGACTACCAAAACGTCAAGACATGGTTACTGCAATGCAAAGATTATTTCCGACGAAATCTACAACCTGGGGAGAAACTCATGCATAGGATACTGATTGCAATTAGTCAAACTAAGAGCGAAAATCTGGTGCACTTTCGGAATTGGTATCAAAGCGCCATGCCGGGCAAATTAGGCCATAAAGAAGAAAAATGGTACATTCTTTAGCAATGTTTCTTTCAGGAAATTACCAACCGAGGTGCCACTACTGCAGAAAATTGAGAGGCACTACATGATATGGATAAGGGTAAATATGAGCGAAAGATTTCGACCATCTTGCTAAAAATAAAGAACCTGAATATCAAAGTGCACTTAACCGGTATTGCATGGCGAATAAAGTTGGAAGAAAAGGTACCCGTACAAATACTAGAACAACTGTCCTTGAATGAATATGACCTGGGTGAAGAATGGCTCCGAGCATTAAGAGAATATGGTAAATGTTATGAGGTACAGAAAACTGGATTAACGAGTCTCGACTCGAGAAAGCCAGGTCAAGATAACTGAACAGAAGGACCAGGATAATGAGACAGGAGGATCAAAACTGACCAAAAAACGCAAGCAGTACACAAAGGCTGAAGGGGCAGCATACAAGACTGCCCAACAAGACGGTAGGCCCTTAACCTCGAATAAGGTTCAAAAGTCAGGAAGCGCCATGGTATGAGAAAAAATGCATAAGAGCATTCCACGAAACCTCATCAACGAGAAGAAGAAAAATGTGGGGTGTACGCTATGTGGTTTGACAAACTATGAATTGAAAACTAGTCGGAAGGATGTGCAGCTGACCGTGATCCAATAAGCCCCTTGGATAGGAACCCGAAAAGAGGACCGAAACGATTATGAACGCAATAAAGGCACTCTATGAGTAAATTTCGTAAATGGAAAACAAGCGCCCACTCCAAAAGGACAAGTTGCCTAGATCGAAAGGCCCACAAGGGTATGGGAAAACCATCCAGAACATGAAATTGATGATTGATGGAATTGGGCACCGATGGCGACGGCGATCGGGTATTCTATAGGTCAGGTACTCAATGAGCACCGGTGACTATAGGAATCGAGGAAAGAATGAAAAGGTAAACCACTTCCACCTGCCGGTGGTATGGACCACGGACACATCAACAGGGAAAAATAAATAATAGCAGTCGGAAACCTGTTCCAGAAACTCAAAGGTGTCCGATAAAGATCAACTTGGGATTAAATTGAAGTCAGAAGAAATCATACTTGGGAAAGTCAGTGGGGGCGAGAGAGATGACCCTTGAAAGTGACTAAGTATACTTCGCTCAGGAGCTTCCTTCTTACTGGATTGACTAGAAACAAGGCTCTAGACTCGCTGCTCAAGATACAGTCCCTCTCGAATTGATTCCCAGTTACTGATAAATGAATTCGGTGACAGATATGATCTTCTGATATGAAGGAGCTGAACAAGCGTGGGAAAGATAGAACATGGTTGTCAGCCAGCCCCATGAACCCGATGGTAATATTATGTACCTGTCTGAACAATCGCGGATACCCCACATATAGGACCTGCAGGTAGCAAAACCAGGATAAGAGGGAACCCTTAGGCCAGCGGTAAAGACCACTTGTGGTGTGTTGCCCGATGACCAAAATTGAATGTGTGGATTTATAAGGAAGAGCATGTAATCCAATAACTGCTTGTTCTCTGCTGCGGTGTTTGTGAAATGCTAAAAGACCTGGTTCGGAGCCCTATTGAATGATAGCTAACAGGAACAGGTTTGGCTGAGAAGGCCTAATTGACCAAAACTATTTGGTCATAGTCCCAAACATCCACAAATGGCTGAAAAACAAAAAGGCTGATACCTTCGTCGAGGTCCTGGAGTGCGCAAAGATACCTCGACCCGAACCAAACAATTAGGTAGAAGGCATCGCACAAATAGAAACAGAAAGAAATAGAATCCCGGTTCGTCTGTTAATCGATTCTGATTCTAATATCTTCCTAATCAATGCTTGTCTTGTATCAGAATATGATAATCCATATAAATCAGGACAAAATCCTACTGAAAGTTTAGGATTTGATGGCTTGGCCACTGATAGCGGTGGAAAACATTTTACCGGTCCAGTTTTATTAGAGATCGGAACAAACTCTCACCGATCAGAAATCTTCTTTGAAATTGCTAACGCGGGGAATTGTGACCTTATTATTCCGTTTGGATGGTGTAAGGAACTCCACATGACTAATATTGAAAACGCGGAAAAGTAGTATTTTTCTGCAGAATCATGTCTGGACCACAAAGTCGATAAAGGATTGAGAGATATGTGGGAGTATCACGAGACTGTAGTTTTCGACCAAATTGTACTAGTCATAGGACGAATACGGTATGAGGATGTACCAGTCGAAAACATCAAATATAAAATCCCTGAACAATACCACGAATATGTTCAACTATTCGAATATGAAGTTGCAACCAAAATGCCTCCTAGGAGAAATTGGGATCGTTCCATCAGAATTCAGGAAGGGGAAGAGTCGCCGTGGGGTCCAATTTACCGCTTGTCGGCAGTGCAACTAAAGGAACTCAGAAAGTACTTAGATGAAATATTGCAACAAGGGAAAATCTGCCGAAGTTAATCACTTGCTAGCGCTACAATTCTTTTTGTCCGAAAGGCAGATGGCAAACTACGACTAGTGGTCAATTACTAAGGCCTGAATTCAGTTCCCAACGGGGACAGGTACCTGATACCTATTATGAGGGAACGAAGAGACCGAGTGGAAGGATCTCAGATTTTCTCTAAGACAAACGTTAAAAAAGTGTATTACTTGGTACAAATAGCTGGAGGAGAGGAATGGTAAAAAGCGTTCCGATGCCATTATGGGCATTACGAGTACATGGTAATGCCTTTCGGATTACTTAACGTGCCCGCTACCTTCCAATCAATGATGCATGAGTTATTGTATGAATTTTAAGACAAAGGAGTTGTCGTCATCTTAGACCATATTCTGATATACTCAGAAAACGAAAAAGACCATATTTAGCGGGTCAAAAGGGTTCTGTTGAAAGTAAAGGAAAACCAGCTGGCTGTCAACCAAGAGAAATCAACATTTCATGGCAAAGAGATTGAATTTCTCTGTTATATGGTTAATACTAATGGAGTGGAAATGAGCGAAAGAAAACCTAAGTCTAGAAGAGAACAGAAGGCACCTACTTCTATTAAGAAAGTCCAAGTCTTTATCGGATTTGCTAATTTTTACAAATGGTTCATTACAAACTTCTCCATAATTTGCACCCCAATCACGGAAACCCTAAAAGGTGACCCAAAAATATTTTTTTGGGCACTAAACAGAACATGGCTTTCAAAATAAAGAAAGAAAAATTTGTTACAGCTCCCATAGTTTATCATTTACATCCCAGACTACACACGGTAGTGGAAACGGATTCAAGCGTTTTCACCCTCAGTTGCTTTCTGTCAAAATTTCAAGATAGGAAACTACATCCACTGGCCTTCAATTCAAGGAAAGGTAACTCCACAGAACAAAACTACAAAATTCACGATAAGGAACTATGAGCATTAATGTAAGCATTTAAGGAATGGAGACATTACCTTTTGGGTAGGGAAAGACCAGTTACCACTTAAACCAACCACCAAAAACAGCAACCTTTTCTGACTACTAAGAAATGGAACGGAAGAAAAATCCTTGGGGCCCAAGCGTTAGCGGAAGATAATTTCAAAATCGGATACCAGCAAGAGACAAAATGAGGGAAACCTGACGCCTTAAGCAGACGGCCGGAGTACCGCCTAAAGGAGGGATCTGAGCATAGCGCGCAATCTATTTTGAAACCGAAACATTTTCAGATCTTTTTCACGTCAACAGAGAGCGACGAGGATCACTGGATAGAAATGGAAAAATAACTGCCAAAGCTTTACAATGTACGAATTAGGAAATTGAGCAAAGCAGCCGGAATATTAACCAAGGGATCACGAATGGCGTCTAGTCACGACCTCTACTCATTGAACAATGCCACACTTCCGGCATAGAGACAGCTACTGATAGATTTATGCATAACTGTCAGTCTACCTGTATGTACATATAGAAGAATAGGGTCTGGCAGCGGACTTGCAATTAAAAGTGGAATGGAGGTCGGAGCTATTGTTATCGATGCCGACTATCCAGACGAACTCAAGGTACCCTTACAAAACCATAGTTTAAAGGTCCACCAAGTACGACAAGGCGACCGCATAGGGCAATAGATAGTAACTCAAATTGACAACACAGGGATGTTGGAAGTCTGGGAGTTGGATCAGACCAAACGCGCAGGTCCTGGGTTTGGAAGCACTGATTTTGTTCCAACACGGATGTTAGCGGCAGAAACATTTATACCTACAAAAAGTATACTCTAAGTGGACCTGGCCAGTAATAAAGATTCCGATAAGTCTGATGAACGAGATAATTCTCGACCACCAAAACAATAGATCTTAATGTCTAACTCCATCCTAGCACAAGTGCAAATGTTGACATTTGCTACTGAATTTCTAGACCAAGTCTTGATTGCCACAAGACATAAGGAAGAATGGAAAGGCTGACAGAATGAGTTAGAGATCTTGAAAGGAGACAGGAAGATACTACCAAAACAATGGAAACTCACGGAAGGGTTTCTTTACTATAAAAATCGCCTTCTCATACCTGACAAGGAAGAATTAAACCCGATAATTGTAAAGGGATGTCATTACTCTAAAGTGGCAGGACATTTTAGCTAAGAAAAAACCCGCAAAATAGTTACTAGGGATTTTGATCGGAAAGGCTTGGCAGATTGGATAAACGACTATGTACAGTCATGCGACAAGTGCCAACATAACAAGTCTCGATGACTAGCCATTTACAGGCTGTTACAACCATTAGAAGTCAGGTACGTGGGATGGGCGTCAATCTCTACTGACTTCATTACCTATCTGCCGGAGTCGCAAGGACACTGACAAATCATGGTCGTTATGGACCGATTTATTAAATGGAACATTTGATCGTCCTATACGAAAATGCAACCGCCAATGATCTGGCAAATGCTTTCCTACAGGGAGCATGGAAACAATGCGGGTTGTTAACAGATATAGTATCAGACATAGATGCAAAGTTTTTTGGAGAATTCTGGGAATCATTCTGCAATCAATTAGGAATAAAATGTAAAATGTCAACAGCAAACCTCCCGCAAACTAATGGACAAACCGAGGGAACCAACCAAGTGCTTGAAGACTACCTGAGAAATTTTGATAATTTTGATCTTGACGACTGGTATCAACTGCTCCCTCGAGCAGAACATCCATACAAGAACTTAGCCACAAACACCTACAAAATGTCACCATTCTTTGTAAATTATGGATTCCACCCACAGACTGAGTGGATGAAAGAAAGGGAAGATCAAAATCTAAGAGCTACGATGTACATACATTAGATGAAGGCGATCCACCAAAAGGCAGCAGAAATGATGGAACATACCCTGGAAGACATGAGGAAAGAAAATGATGGAAAGGGTATGCAACAGCCAGATATACAAATCGGCACCAAGATGATGTTAAATGCAAAAAACATGGACTGCAAATGACTGTCCAAGAAGCTATGCCCTAAGTTATATGAACTATTCAACGTTCTAGAAAAAAGAGGACCTTTATCGTGCAAACTCAGTATTTCGAACAACTGGCATATCTACCACGTATTTCATGTATCAGTACAGGAACCCTACCAAGCATCAATTTGTGCTGGACGAGAACAACCCACAAAATCGACAGAGGAGATTGAAGGAGACCTGGAATGGGAGATGGAAAGAATAGGGAAGAGCGAAATAATCTCGAGCACTAGGAAAGTTCGCGGACGTAAGGTAGGGATGCGCGAACTAAGATATTTCGTGAAGTGGAAGGGTTGAATGGAGGCTGAGAACACCTGGGAACTACCAGGAAGCATGGAACATGTTCAGGAATAGCTAGAGAGTTTTCATAGAGAAACCCCGGAGATGCCAGGTAGAGCAGAGGTAGAATAGTTTGAAAGGTTTTCCTACCCTGACCAAGCAAATGCGGAAGGTTTTTTATCCTATAATAATGAGTTCTAAAAAGGATAAAAGGAATTAAAGAGAGAAAGACACGTGACGAGCTTTTGGAGGAGGGAGCTCAGGTTAGGCATATGCATTTCCAACAGCCCCTTTTGGCCCCGATGTGGGGCCCAGACATTGCCTGCAGCACAGTATGAAGTTGCTAGTCACCAGCAAATATCGCGGAATTGGCAGCTTCCCCATAACACAGTATGCAGTATCGCCATCCGTCGGACTGGAAGCTGCTCGGAGGATATATGAGAGGGGCAGTGTATACTGCTCATACAGCTGGAATCCAGTATATGATTCAAATAGTATCTGAGTAAGCAGAAAAGCCTACGGTATTAGAAAAGAGTAATACTTCACATTGGCCATCTACGAATAGTCATAGGTTTGCAAGAATGGACGACAGGTGAGGAGATGTAGCTGCAAGGTCATCTTGCTCGGCAAATTAAGAGGCGATGGAGCATTAAGCATACCAACTCTACTTGAAGATAATGCTGTCTTGCTTCCAGGTTGCCACCATTGTCTGATGTTGGGACTGATTACCTCAGTAGCGGAGGAACAACTGGTATGTTCGTGTTTAGGCGGCACACTCCGACTAAGTTCATATGGTAGAAGAATCATTAACTTCCAACTGATGGAGTCTTTCACACCGTCAGTAAGACGGAGTTAACATAGGCTGAATGACTAGGAGCGGGAAAGTATTCAGGCACTGTGAGTGTTCGCACCCAGGATTGATAAGGCGAACGACTAGTAGTTGTTACGGAGGTACTTAGTTAGTATAGGTATTAGATTTACCGGCCCCGGAAACTCACACGTGATATCAATATAAGAGTTCCTCCCCATCTATTAGAGAAGCAGCAACAGAGAAGAGATCTCAATGATATAACGAGTTATAATCTACACTTCATACTCTAAGTAGTTTTAGTGAACCCTGTATTATGGACTAATTTACGACGCCTTCCTGATATTACTTCGTTATTGAACACTTTAAAACGCTTAACTATACTCAACTGAGGTCTGAGTTGGTTACCCGTAACAACGAGGTAGGTAGCGTATAATTTGACAGTTTAATCTTTTCGGACAACCGCCTCCAGGCCTAGAACTCAAGTGGTTGAGCTTGTATGTCCGTTTTACAGTATGGCAGACCGTTTGCTGTTTACACTTAAAGTCTGAGGCTACAGCAGAAGAACTAGTACTCAAAGTTATCGCCTTAAAGATTCTGGCTCGATCATGTGAGTTCAGTTCTTTTAATTGCTGCTGGAGGGTTTGCTTATCTCCACTTCTCATTGTGCCAAAAGCTCACCCTGAAGTCATGTTTTAAGTGTGATTTACAAATATTTTGAAAAACCAGTTTTGGGATGGCGTTCGGTTGAAATGCGTTACGTCTTGACTTTGGTGCATTTTGTGTACAAACTCATTGGTGGTAACCGTATCATGGTATCTGACTCCAGCTATAGTATGTGAGCCATAGTCACTATATATTGATATAGGCTCTAGGATTTGAAATTAAGAAATACATGAGCACGAAAATGTGTTTACAACCAATACACCAGGTGCAGTAGATGTATAAGGTGCTCAAGACATCAATAACCAAACTGGATACCCGGTCCATGTACTTTGTGCATCCAGGCAAAGACATATAATGTCAGGCTCACCTGACAAAGACATCTTATGTCTGGTATACTGGACATCCTGCTACAAAAACAATCCACTCAGTCTAGATCCAGATCTTCTAAACAAACTCAGATGTTGTCAGAGACAACATCCCATCTTCAGGATGTCTTCAGAAGGCACCCAAGATGTAGTACAATAAGCAAAGGGTACTTTCTTATTCCTCTTGACTCTGGTTACAGAAATTTGAAGTATCACTAAGCAAACTTTATTTCTTTTATTTTATCTAGTTCTATTTTATACTGTAGAACTCACCAATACATATCTATAAAGCACTCTCCCTCCCCCAAAGTCCCCGTTGGTTCTAGCTTATCCAGGCCACATCTTGAAAGATTGAATATCTAGAAGAAAGGAATATCACTATGGTAAGTGATCTGATTGGGAGGTTTTTAGATGCATTACAATGCTCGTAATCAGGGGGTTCAGGTCATTCAGGTTTTTGCCTTATGTACCAAGGGTCAGACCAGGACGCTACCCCAAAGTTAGAACTCTTTTCGAGCTGCGCAGAAAAAAGCTGATCCCATTGGTACCACCTCGAGAAGACTTCTGTGCTCTATCAGGAATGCACAGATTAGGATGTTTCAATATGCATTGGAAACCATGGATTCACGGGGGCCATTGTGCTAAAGGTTGTCCATAGGCCATCCAGGACACCTGCAGGATCCTTCTTCAAAGTTAGTCTACTTCTGAAATCTGGTGCAAACAAAAAGAATACTAAGCATTATGAGTACCCCCTTTAATTTGCTTTCAAGCTCCATGAGTAATACTCTGATTGAAGTATTTCCATATGCGCCGGAAGGCTGGGGTTCGGGACATCTAGGTCGCCCCAGGTAGCATATAGTATGTACAGGATGCCAGAATAACCCTTCTTCAAAGTCAGTACATCTTCCCTGCCTAGTGAAAATGAACCTACAACAAGGAGTACAGTCTCTAGAAGGCTTCCTAACTCTATATTGAATGCTGTGATCAGGATATTTTAACCTACACTATAAGGCGGAAATTTGGGAGATCTCAGTTACCAATAGTTGAATTGAAGGTGCTCAGGCCGCCTGTAAGTGAGCAAAAATATTACTTACACTTGGAGGGCTGCCGTTGTACCCAGGCACAGACAGAATCTCTTTTGCGCTCAGTACACCCACTTTGCCTGGATGCTACATCCGATTTACAGGGCACCCAGCCAACAGCCCAGCTATTCATTCTCATAATTCCTCGCTCAAGCCCCCTGTGCTTCTATTTGACCGCCTACTAGCACCCTGATATTAGCCACCACTACTATTTCTATGACATTGAGATTCTTGTCACATTCCACATAGGTAGATTCTATTTTAGACTCTTCATGATTGAAAGTGAGAATGTGGACCTGCATTCCACTTGGAATCCGAGTGATAGTCATAGTTTGGTAGTAAGTGTGGTAGTTTATTATGATAGTACCCCTTCTTCCCCGCTGAACTTTACAACATGCTCCCTGGGCCCTGTACGACAGACTTCTCTTCACAACATGCTCCCCTGCACAACACACTCCTCTGCTCAATTCGCTCCCCTGAACCACAAACTTCTCTACATCACATGTTCCCCTATACATCACCTCCTGTTCTGATATGTACTGACTTTGACACTAAATTCGACAGGCACCCTATGAGCACGAGATCCAAGACTTATTGTCCTCGGTCTACCCAACACCAGCGTTCCAATGGTCTATCGAACAACCTCCTGGGAGCACTATTGATCAAGCTACAGCTTGATCTGAAAGGGTTTTTTTCTAGTAAAGTTCTGGTAGGATTCTGGCATGTACTAATTTTAACGGCAGACTCTGGGGGCTTCCTGATGCCCCAACATCCGAGGGTCAGCATCGAAGGTCTACTCGATACCAGCTTTCCAACGTTGTAAAGAACATCCTCCTGGCGGTATTATTGGTTAAGCTATGTTCTGTAATGAAAGTGGTCATTTCCGGCAAGGTTTTGGCAAAGTGCTGGCGAGGTTCTGGCATGTACTTAACTCGATTGCAAGTTCTACAGGCTCCCTGCAGCTGAAACACCTGGGACTCACCGTCCTAGAGCTACTCGATGCCAGCTTCCCAATGGTACAAGAAATATCCCCCTAGCGGTATTATTGGTCTAGCCCCAGCCTTTTATGAAAGTGGTCTTTCCTGTTAAGATTCTGGCATGTACTAAACTTGATGCCAGATTCTGCGGGCTTCTTGTGGCCTAGATCCACCTGTCGTCATCTTTGCAATGTTATAAAGAATGTCCTCCTAGCGGCGTTACTGGTAGAGTTCTAGCCTGTTATGGAAGGGGTCTTTTCTGGAGAGATTCTGGCGAGGTTTTAGCATGTACTGACTTTGATACCAGACTCTACAAGCTCCCTGTAGCTGCAACGTCTGATAATCAGCGTCCTGGATCTACTTGCTATCGGCCTTCCAATAGTTCTATGAACGGCCCCCTGGCGGCATTATTCGTCCAGCTATAGCCTGTTGTGAAAGTGGTCTTTTCTGGCCAGGTTTTGGTAAGGTCCAGGCATGTACTGACTTTAATGTCAGACAGTCCGAGCTCCCTGCAGCTGTGACGTCCAAGACATCATATTGCTGATCTGCTCGATGCCAGCTTTCTAATGGTGTAAAGAACATCACCCTGGGGCATCATTATTGGTCAAGCTACACCCAGTTATATAAGTGGTTTTTTCTGGCAAGGTTTTGGTGAGGTTCTGGTGAGGTTCTTGCATGTACTGAATTTGATACCAGATTCCATTGATGCCCTTTAGTTGTAACCTGCAAGGATCAGCCTCCTCTGTCCACTGGATACCGGCTTTCTAATAGTATAAAGATCGTCCCCCTGGTTGCATTATCCGTTGAGCTACAGTCTATTATTCAATGCATCTTTAGGGGCCAGGTTCTGGCCAGAACCAGTTAACAGGAAAATTATGATCTGTAAGTCTACTAGTACTTTAATGAATCAAACAATAATCTTCTGTATACATTTTAATATGACCAAGTCAACTTGAACTGTGACATACCAGATCATGAAGTAGTAAAGAGGGGACACTTTGGCATGTTAGAGTTCTGGTTGGACTAAGAGAATATGGTGGAGTGCCTGCTAGCGACCTGCAAATGTAGAGTCATGCCTAGTTGCACCCAGCGAGTAATAAGGCAATCTCACTGCACTGGTGTACCAACGTGACATACTTGTCCACCCTCATTCTTGATTAACGTTTCACGCTACCCGTGCACCCGATACGCCGCACGCTCTGAGTCCGTCAAGGAATTTTTCCTGAAGTTGGATCCTGCTCTTAACTCCGTGATCTTCCTAATGCCATTCAATTCTGGAAGATCAGATAGTTCCAAGGGCAAGACTTTAATCAGGAAGTTTTGACATGTATTTAAAAGCTAGAATCCTGATGGTCAATGTCACCCAGGACATCTACTGGCTAGCAACAACTCCTGCAGGACACTACTTCAAAGTTTGAGTACTTTTGAAATCCAGAACAAACGAAAAAAAATACAGTAGCAAGAGTACCTCCTCTGGCTTACTCCCTAGCTAATTAATAATACTGTGATCTGGATATCTTAATATGTGTTGGAAAGTTGGGGCTTAGGAGGTCTATGTCACCAAAGATCACCTACAACACATACAGGATACTTGCAGGACCCTACTTCAAAGTCAGTTCATCTTTCCTGCCTAGCAAAAACAACCACAGAGTATGGGTACACCCTTTAGAAGACTTCCTAGCTCTATCAATATAGTCTAATCAGGACAGTTCAATATGACTTAGAAGGCTGAGATTCAAGAAGTCAATATCGCTAAACGTTGCCCATAGGACACCCCGAACCCCTACAGGATCCTTCTTCCATGTCTGTATACTTCTAAATTCCGGTATAAACTAAAAGAAATCAGGCACCATGAGTACAACCTTTGGCTTGCTTCCTAGCCCCATGGGTAGTACTCGGATTAAGTTGTTTCAATATGCATTGGAAAGGTACAGTTCACACCATCCATGTCTTCTACGGGTGCCTACTACAGGGTATAAAGAATGCCTGCAGGACCATACTTCGAAGTCATTACATCTGTCATGCCGAGCAAAAAACGGCCACCAGCAGGTGTACAACCTCTGGCTCACTTCCTAGCTTTATGAGTAATGCTCCAGTCGGGAACTTTTAACATACACTGGAAAACTGGGATTCAGGAGGTATATATCACCATCGGTCACCTAGAATTCATACCAGATGCCTGCAGCATCCTGCTTTAAAGCTTGCACTTCAGAGAAATCCATCCATTAAAACATGACTCTCAAAAGGGTCTCTAGCTCCTTGGAGAATACTCTGCTCTAGTTGTTCTTTAGTACATTAGTAATAGGGGATGCACAGGACCCTAATCGTAAACTGACATGTCGATCGAGTACTAAACACACTACTAACGTAACTATAAAATACACCAGTCAATTAGACCTGCCAAATGCTCTAGTAACAGTGAAGGATAGGTGTAGATAGGGAAGTAGTGAATAGAGGAGGGGGAGGTAATGGGTGAAGTTAAGTAATAGGTAAATGGTATGATGGTGGGAGCAAGATGAGAAGAACAAGAAGTGCTGAGAACCAGTGGTTTGGTGGCGCATTGTGCCAAGACCAGGTTTAGGAAGAGAGAGGAGATGCTGGGCCAAAGGAATATAGAAGGGTAACTATGAACACAAAAGGTCAGTATGAGACAAAAAAGGTCAATGTGAGACAAAAAAGGTCAGTAAGAGACAAATAAGGTTGGTACCAGATAAAAAAGGTGAGTACTAGACAAAAAAGGTCCATACCGGATAAAAGAAATCAGCACTAAGCAAAACAGATTCGCATGAGGCAAAAGAGATCTGCACTGGACTCATTGAGCAGGAGATCAAGTAGAAGTAAGCACTACAATGCATTGTCTGAAGGCAGGTATCAAGGTACACAACTGGAAGAAGGTGACAAATAGGGTTAGTAAGGCACATGATTTCTGTCTGGATTCCGGTCCATATCTTCAGATACAGATTTATTTTTTGCTCACGTATTCAACTACTAGAGTTATTTCCTATCTTATAACTATACCAATATACAGTCACTCGGAAGAAGTATTCATGAAACATGTCTCAAGTGACTAAGGTAGCAGCGGCCTCGCCCAAATGACAGTTGGCAACAAAGATGATCCCAAAGTAGAACGTCAAAGTTCCTCCATTGTAACCAACCAAAGTCTCTTTTACACAAATCATTAATACCTGCGAGCAATTTTTTTTTTCTCTTCAATGGTTACGCGATCCGGAAATCTCAAATATGCGGCAAAAAAAAGTTTCCTACTCAAGACCCCCTGAAGAGAAATCAATCTTGCAGAGAAGGGCGTGATACTTGCCTTTTTATACAGCCTCCTGAATATTGCCTTCGTGGGACAAATTTTTGGCTGGCCATGGACTATAGTTAAAAGCGTTCTTGTCCGAGCATGTGCGTGCCAATTCCAAGAGAACCTTCCTCGTCCTGGCCATACACCAATCTTGAGTACTTGGCAGGGTTGTACAATGATCCGGGCAGCCAAATCCAATCGTAAAATGACCATGCCTGCCTTCTGGGATAAATATGCACCAGGTGTTTCACTTGCTCCTGGTAGTTCTCTGGGCTACCCTGAGTGATATGACATGATTGTCTAATAGTTTTGTCTGCAGTGGACCGAGTACTCAGATATTAGGCTTATGCAATTCGAACACCCCCCGCTGGGCCCGATGTAGGGCCCGGACGTCGCCTGCAGTGCAGTGTGAAGTTGCTAGTTACCAGCAAAAATCGCGAAATTGGCAGCTTCCCCGTAATGCTGCATACATCGTCGCAGTCCGTCCGCACAGAAGCTGTTCGCAGGATATATGAGAGCGGTAGTGTGCACTTCTCAACCAGCTGGAATCCAGTATATGATACAAATGATATCTGCCTGAGCAGAAAGGCCTACCAAATCAGAAAACAATAATGATTCATGTTAACCGACCACAAATAGTCATAGGTCTGCAAGAACAGACGGGAGTTAAGAAGGTGTAGCTGCAAGCCCATTCTCGCTAGGCAAATCAAAGAAGTGATGTAGCACTAAGCCTACTAGCTCTACGTAATGATAATGCAGTCATGCCTCTGTGTTGTAACCATTGTCTGATATTGAGACTGATCACCTTAGTAACTGAGGAACGACTGGTATATTCGCATTTGTGCGGCATATTGAGACTAAGTTCATATGGCAAAGTCATCGTTTACTTCCGACTGGCGGAGTCACGCACACCCACAGGTAGACGAAGTAAAATACGCAGAATAACCGGAAGCAGGAAATTATTCAGGGTTCACTAGTTTGCACACTTAGAATTGATAAGACCAAAGACTAGTAGTTGTTACGGAGGTACTTAGTTAGCATAGGTATTAGATGGACCAGCAGCGGAAACTCACACAGGATATAAATATAAGAGTTCCTCCCCTGCGATTTGACTGACAGCACCGAAGAAGAGATCTGGTCAATATAACAAATTATTATGTACACTTCAGACTCTTAGTAATTTTAGCAAACCGAGTATTATCGACTCAATTACCACTCCTTCCTGACACTACTCCATTATCGTGGACTTAGCGCTTAACCTTACGCCACTGAGCTCTGAGCTAGTTACCTGTAACACTATATTGATAGTCTCTCTGTCACCTAGAAACGATCGACACAAATAGTGTCAAATGATCGTGACATATACTCGCTATCATCCCAAGTTACAATTTTTTTTCTTCACCTTAGGGAACACAACGGCTACACAGGACATATCTGAACCCCATCCCGGGTACTTAACGACCTCTAAGGACAACGATGATTACGACGACTTTGAGCCAAAAAAGCAGGGAAGTATTACACTAGCTTGTTCTATCGAAACTTCTGTAGCCAGATACAAGGAAAGGAATTCTATAATGGTGAAGCAGTGAAAGATACATCAGGCCTGCAGTCACAGAAAGTTCTTCGGTGTAAACATCCCTTCCCTGACATTGTTCTTAACTTTGACAACAAAGTTAATTCTACACCACTGGCTAAAAAAGCTCCTCATTGGGTGATAACCGCACGTTGTAGAGACAATAGGCTATCACTAATGCTGGATACAGCAGAAAATGAAGGATTGTGGGATAGATCCTTCTACTGTCAAAATCCTACGCAATACAATCGTTAAGGACGGTTGGACTACTGAACGATTCCTTTCTACGGCGAAGTCCACTATTCTAAACCAAGGACAGAAACGTACTCATATATGACATTAAGAATTATGTGAGAAAACGAAATTATGGGAGAAAGCTTAGACGATGATGGAGTTGACCAAGTTTCAACTACAACGTCGGAACCACCACTGCTTCCTGGTAGCTATGTTCCAAGCCGAAGCGGAACCCCAGTGGTACGGCCTCGTTCAAGGGTTGACGAAAGACGATCACAGTCCAAGGTGAGGGGAACTGATACAACCAACCCCTGAGGGACTAACGAAACCATCACGCAGTTTCCTCAAAAGATATTCCACCCCACTCCTAGTACCACAAAGTAAAGCACGACGAACTGTGAGAGATTTCTTAACTGTTCTTCACTCTGAATTACGAGGTATTGACCGGACAACAAAGGAAACCCAAGATCGGCAACACATCGCTTTCAATACTCTATCAAACTCTCAAGAGCACCTGGTGGGAGACTTGGAAGATGTACGGACAAGAGTTAAGGAAGGAGAAGAACTAGTCGATGATGAGTTAGAAAATCTCCAGTAAAATCTAGATATGGTTACCTCAACACTTGGTAAAGCATGGGACCGGTCCGAGTTAAGACGAACGGCCGTAGAAAATAGAATTCGTCATCAGCAGGAGCGACAACAAGAAGTGAGTCAGCTATTGCATAGCAACATAGGAACAACTGATGCACAATCCCACGCTCGAGATCTCTTATTGGAAAAGGTAGTTAACACCTTACCATCACACCATAATGAATTGATAAGGGACCTAGCTACACGGAAGGAGGAAAACGAGGACGTAAGAGCACCAATAGCAAGAAACCAGCATGTCAACAAGGAATTGGAAGCCTGGAAGGAGGCAGAAATCTAGGAATTGAAAAGACAGTGGGACAATTTGTCAGCACAGGTTAAACAACGACCATCAGGTGCGGACGGAGAATCGAATAACCCACCTCCGGGCCCTGCCCCTAAGCATAGCCAAAAGTCTCAAGATAATCAAAAGGAAACGGAAAGGCCCCTGAGCAACAAGAGGCAGGAGCAGGACCTAGTGGTGGTGGAAAAGGACCGCTGCAAGGTCAAAGGGATAACCCTGCGCATCCAGATGATAACGATGACGATGACGATAACTCATCAAGTAGTTCTTCAGTCAGTGAAATCTACGGGGACCCTGATGAGAACCTGCGGCGGTGGAAACGAAAACAATATTGAGCCAGGTGTGGAATGACGCCAAAGAAAGTCCAGGACTACGAACGAAGCCAACTACTCATAGACACGGTAAGCAAAGGACAGGCCGGTACCAAGAGAAAGGATGCTACGCCACCACCATTTTTCGAGGCAAAGGACTACCGAAACGTGTAGACTTGGTTACTCCAGTGCAAAGACTATTTTCAACAAAACCGCCACCATTGGGAAAAACACTTGCATAGGATAGAGTATGCAATTAGTCGGACCAGTGGGAAAGATCTTGCGCATTTTACAAATTGGTATCGACGCGTCATGACAGGTGAGTTAGTCCATAAAAAAATAGAAGGGCTTATTCATTGGCAATATTTCTGTCAGAAAATTACCAACCGATATGCCAGCACTGCTAAAGATCGAGAGGCACTACGATATATGGATAAGATTAAATACAAGAGAAAGATTTCTACCCTCTTATTAAAGATTGAGAACCTCAACCTCAAAGTGCAATTAACCGGTATTGCATGGCAAAGAAAGTGGGAACAAAAGGTACCTCTACAAATACTGGAATGACTGTCCTTGAAAAAATACGATCTTAATGAAGAATGATTAGGGGCATTCCGGGAATGTAGTGAACATTATGAAGAATGGAAGCTGGATCAACTAGTGTCTACACGAGAAAGCCAGGTCAAGACGACAAAAACAAAGAACCGCGATTAGGAAAAGGGTTGAACCAAAACCATCAAAACGAGTAAGCAGTAGACAAAAGAAGAATGCATGGTATATAAGGTGACCAAACAAGAAGGTAGGACCTCAACGTTAAATAAGGTTAAAAAATTGTGAAACCCAGCGGCATGAGAAAAAATGCATGAGGGCATTCCGCAAAACCTCCTCGATAAAAGATAGAAAAATGTGGGATGTTCATGACGTGGTTTGACGATCAATCAAGGGAAAACTTGCCGGGTGGATGCGCAAGTAACGGCTCTCCAACAAGGTCCTTGGAAAGGGACCCAGAAAGAGGATAGAATGTAACGACCCTGCTGGATCATACAGTAGACTTAGTCTTATCCCATGCTGGAGCCCGGGAGGGTTACGGTTAGGCTGGTCAGGTAACTCGATCAAAGGGTTACCATCTGGACTAAGCAAATGGTAATGCTTATACTGCGAACGAGAAAAGGAATACCGGGTAGGTAGGGAAGTCTACGCTGCGAGTTCGGAAAGTCTAAGAGAGTTCCGGCGAGTTACCCTACCTAGGGCAGGTACTTACCCTACCTTAGGGAGTATAGTTACCCTACCTTGGTAAACAGGTTACCCTAATTTTGGATAGGAGTTACCCTGCCTTGAGCGTAAAAGGTTACGCGAAGTTTGGGGAAAATGATAGGATTGTTTATTACGCAAGATTATATAGGAGGTTCGAATCTGGGCTCAATCGGGTAATCTGTTGTTCGGCTACGAACCTCAGAAAATCTTGCCTTGGGGGGACATTGAGAAAGCTGTCTCGAACACCCCCCTCTGGCCCCGATATACAGACAACGCGTCGTGGACCAACTGTAGGGAAGTTGCTGGTTTACTAGTAAAAGCCTATGATTGAAGAGAGCGGCGGAATACCGTATACGTTGTCGCCCTCCTTCCCACCGGAAGCAGTTCGCAGGATATATGAGGGGGCATGAGGCGATCAAATGGTTACACGAGAAGTGATTCTCGAGTGCATACACCACTGATCCTTATAAGCCTACGGTGGTAGGTATGTAAGGTATACCGGAAGCCCTGGAGGCCTCCGGTTAAGTGGTAGACCTTCGACTCCCGTTTGCCTGTGAAAGACTGTAAGATATCTGGAGGTTGTTAGCGAGCTCTAGATCGTAATAGTCTTATCTTGATTAAGGTGTTTATCGCCCGTAGCTACGGGTAGTGCCCGTATAAGCCAGTGGTTTAAGTGTCTCATCATGGGAGTCCGTAGACCAAGCTATCGTGTTGAAGACAGTAGAAGGCGATAGACTTTTCAAACGTAATGGTTGTCTACGAGACTTGCATAGGCGAATACGAATGGGACAGTGAGTTCGATATTAGACTAGCTTATCAGTAACCTGTTAGTTCGCCACTAAGGGGACAGCGATATAAAGAGTTTTCCCCTGTAGTTGATTGCATGTATCAGGATACTGCGTGAACACTTTACGTCTGATAATGAACTAGCAGAGCCGGCAAACATTCGGTGGAATGTTAGCCCAAGGCGCAGAGGAGATGGGCATGCTCGCGATGGTGGTAAGCTCAGGAGTGATGGAGAGGAGCTGGCAATATAATTCTACTTAAGTATATGCGAGACCTCTTCTCCTAAGACGATCAACTATTCTCTCGAGAACTTATTGAGTAAAGCTGCGGCTTAACGATATTAAGTTTCAACATTAAGGTTTTCTCTCTACATATTTGTTCTTCACTTTGCGTACGAAGAAAGCTTCGTTACGGCCGCATCCTTGGGATCCACTTCCCACTGGGAGCCTCCGTTACATAGGAATGATCACTAACATAACAAGGGGAACCCATGAGTGAATTTGGTTCATGGAAACCAACCACCCCAAAAGGCACAAGTGGCGCGGATTGAAAGGTCCACACATCCTTGGGAATACCTTTCGGATCATGAAATAGAGGACTAAGGAAATTGGTACCGACGGCGACGGCGATCTGGTAGTCTATATGACTGGTCCTCCAATAGGCACGCAGGTCAATAAGAATCGTAGAAATGATGCAAGGAACACCTCTCCTACCCACCGGTTGTAAGGACCCCGGACACATCAACCAGGGACAATAAATGATGGGAGTCGGACACTTGTTCCGGAAACTTAATGTTCTCCAATAAGGACCAACTTGGGATTAAAACGAAGTCGGGAGAGTTCATATTAGGGAGAGTCAGTAGGGGCGAGGGAGATAAAACTGCGGAGTAAGGCGGCATACTTAGCTCAGGCGCTATTACGGGATGCACTCGGGACAAGGCTCTAGACTTGCTTCCCATGGACACAGTCTCCCTGCAATTGATTCGTGGGTTACAACGTATGAATTCTGTGGCGGATATGATCTCATGAAATGATTGTAGAGAATAAGCGCGGGAAGGATAGAACGTTGTAATTGGCCAGCCCTATGAACCAGATTGTAATACTATGTACCTATCTGGATGATCGTGGATACCCCCCAGATATGATCTGCAGGTTGTAAAAGCAGGATGAGAGGGGACCCTTCGGCAAGGGGTAAAGACTGGTAGCAGCGGGCTACCCGATAACCAAAAGATTGTGCATGAAAATGACGCACACAACCCAATAACTGCTCGCTCTCTCCTCGAGTGTTAGTAAAACGCCAAAAGACCAACATAAGACCCTTATTAAGGAAAAGGCTAACCGGAACTAGTTTGGCTGAGGAGGCCTAATTGACCAAAACTAAGCGGGCATGGTCTAAAACATCCATAAAAAAATGTCTCAAAAAGGAAAGGCCGACACATTCGTCAAGGTCATGAAGAGAGCAAAGATACCTCGACCCAGATGATACAATTGCTTAGAAGGTATCGCAAACATCGAGACGGAAGAAAAGAGAATCCAGGTTTGCATGTTGTTAGATTCTGGTTCTAATATCTTCCTAATCAACTCTCTCCTTGTACAAGAATACAATATTCCCTATAAAAGGAGACAAAATCCTACTCAAATCTTAGGATTTGATGGCTCGGCCAAGAAAAGGGGCGGAAAACATTTTACTTGCCCAATTTTGTTAGAGACCTGAACAAACTCCCCTCGATCAGAAATCTCCTGTGAAATCGCAAATGCAGGAAACTACGACCTTATTATACCTTTCAGCTGGTGTAAGGAACACCAAATGACGAATATTAAACACGCGGAGAATGGGTATTTTTCTGAAAAATGATGTTCGCACCACGAAATAGACAAAAGATTGGCTAATATGTGGGAGTATGACTAGACGGTAGTTTTCAACCAAATGGCACAAGTCATAGGACAAATACAACGTAAGGATGAACCGGTCCCGAACATCATATATAAAATCCCCAAACAATAACACGATTATGTTCAACCCTTCGAGGAGGAAGTTGCAATGCAAATGCCCCCAAGGAGAAAATGGGATCACACCATCAGAATTAAGAATGGGGAAGAACCACCTTTGGGTCAAATTTACCTGTTGTCGGCAATGCAACTAAAGAAACTCAGAAAGTACTTGTATGAAATCCTACCACAAGGGAAAATCCAACCAAGTCAATCACCTGCCGGCACTTCAATTCTTTCCGTTCCAAAAGCGGATGGCAAACAACGACTGGTAGTAGATTAACGAGGTTTGAATTCAGTTACCATCGCGTACAGATACCCGATACCTATCATGAGGTAGCTCAGAGACCGAGTGGAAGGATCCCAGATTTTGTATAAAATGTACCTTAAAAAGGGTTACTACTTGGTGCGAATAGCTGAAGGAGAAGAATGGAAAACAGTATTCTGATGCGGTGAGGCCACTACAAGTACATGGTAATGCTTTTCGGATTACTTAACGCGCCAGCTACTTCCCAATCAACGATGCAAGAAATACTTCGTGAATTTCTAGACCAAGGAGTTGTTTTCTACTTAGACGACATCCTGATATACTGGGAAAACAAGAAAGACCATATTGAACCGGTAAAAAACGTTCTGCAGAAACAAAAATAGAACCAGCTCCTAGTTAACCTGGTTAAATCAATAATTCATGTCAAAGAAGTTGAATTTCTAGGTTACATCTACAATACAGAAGAAGAGGAAATGAGCGAAAGAAAAGTCGAGTCCATAAGATAATGGAAGGCGTCCACCTCAGTTAAGGAAGTCCAACTTTTCATTAGATTTGCTAATTTTACCAACGTTTCATGCAAAACTTGTCCGCGATTTGCAAGCTAATAATAGAAACCTTAAACGGTGACCCAGGAAACTTTTACTGGGGCACTGAACAGAAGACGGCCTTCGAAATTTTGAAGGAAAGAGTTCTTACCGCACCCATACTTTGTCATTTCCGTCCTGGGCTAGACACAGTAGTGCAAACTGATGAAAGCGATTTAGCCCCCGGTTGGGTTCGGTCACAATTTCCAGACAAGAAACTCTATCCAGTGATGTTCCATTCACGAAAATTAAACTCGGCGGAACGAGACTACGAATTTATGATAAGGAATTACTAGCAATAATGGCAGCATTCAAGGAATGGAGACATTATTTCTTAGGCAATGAAAAACCCGTTACAGTTTATACGGACAACCAAAAACTTAACCATTTCCACTCTACAAAGAAATGGAATGGAAGGCAGATCCGTTGGGCACAAGCGCTAGCAGAATATAATCACAACATCGTATACTGACTGGGCACAAGAGGAGGAAAACCTGACGCCTTAAGTAGACGGCCGGAGTACCGTTTAGATGAGGGAGTTACGCATAGCGAACAGTCTATTTTAAAGCCAGAACATTTTCAAATGCTTTTATCATCAGTCGAGAGCGATGCAGATGAAGGGATAGAGATGGAAGAAGAACTGCTGAAGCTTCATAATATACGTATTAAGAAATTGAGCAAGACAGCTGTATTACCAACAAAGGGATCACGAATGGCAGCTGGTCACGACCTCTATGCATTAAATGATGCCCCACCTTTGGCAAAGGGACAGCTGCTGGTCGATTCGGGCTTAGCTGTCAGTCTACGACAAGGAACATACGGAAGAATCGCATCTCGCAGTGGCCTAGCGAGGAAGAACCGAGTTGAGGTTGGAGCAGGAGTCATTGATGCATATTACGCAGGCGAACTCAAGGTACCGTTGAGAAACCATAGGTTCTTGGACTATAAATTACGCAAAGGCGACCCCATAGCGGCGCTGATAGTAACTCAAATCGACAGCACCGAATTGAGGGGGGTCAAGGAGTTAGATCAAATAGAGCGTGCGGCCGTAGGGTTCGGAAGCACTCATTTCATTCCAACTTGAATGCTAGCAACAGAAACAGCTATGACTACAAAAAGTATAATGTAAGTGGATGCAGAAACTAATAAATATTTCGACAAATCGGATGAACTACACAACCCCCAGTCAACACACAAAAAAATCTTGATGTCCAACTCTACTCTAGCACATATAGAAATTAACGTGTTTGCTACCAAATTCCTTAACCAAGCCCTAGTTGCTGCAGAGCAAGTCAAAGAGTGAAAAGAACGAAAAAGGGAGTTGGAAGCCTAGGAACGAGATGGGGGGACATTACCAAAACAATGGAAAACAGCCTAAGGGTTTCTATACTACAAAAAACGGCTCTACTTACCCATCCACGAAGAGCTGCAAACAGTAGTTACGAATGAATGCCATGATTCTCACGTGGCAGAACATTTCGGACAAGAAAAAACCCCAGAAATAATCACAAGAGATTTTCACTGGAAAGGTTTGGCAAACCGGATAAATGCCTACATACGATCATGTGACAAATGCCAATCCAATGAAACTCCACGACATGCCAGGTAAGGGTTGTTACAACCTCTACAAGTCCCTTACGCGACTTAGGCGTCAATATCTACCAATTTTATAACACATCTAGCGGAGTCCCAAGGACACACCCAAATTATGGTGGTAGAAGACCGATTCGTCAAAATGGCCCATTTCATCGGACTACTCGAAAATGCGACAGCCAAGGATGTAGCCAAATCCTTCCTGCAGGAAGTATGGAAACTTCATGGGTTGCCAACTGAGATAGTAGCGGACATGGACGTGTAGGTTTCCGCAGAATTCTGAAAATCACTGTGTAAGAAGTTGGGAATAAAGCAAAAAATGTCAACAGCGTACCACCCATAAACTAACGGAGGAACTGAAAGGAACAACCAAGTGCAGGAAGGATACCTACAAAATTTTGTCAACTATGATCAGGATGATTGGTACCAACTACTCCCATTAGCGGAACATGGATACAATAACTCAGCCTCGAACGGAGATAAAATGTCACCATTCTACGCAAACTATGGGTTCCACCCGCGGACGAAATTGATGCAGGAAAGGGTAGCTTGAAACCCAACAGCCATGATATACGCACATTGGATAAAAACGATACTCCAAAAAGCAGCCAAAACCTTTCAACCGACCAGGGAAGCCATGAGTATATATTCTGATAAAAAGGGGACTGAACCAGCAAATATCAAAATTGGCGATAAGATGATGTTAAATGCAAAAAACATCCGCTTCAAACAACCATCTAAAAAGTTAAGTCCTGAGCCTTGTGAACCGTTCAAAATCCCGGAGAAAAAAGACAGCTCATTCTACAAACTAAATATTTCCAACCTTTAGCATAATCATCTGGTACTCCATGTACCATTACTGGAACCTTACAAAGCGTCAGTTCATGCTGGGCGAGAGCAACACCCGCAAGGCTCTGAGGAAATCGAGGGATACTTGGAATGGGTGGTGGGAAAAATTGTGAAGAGTGAAATAATCTCATACACTAGGAGAGTTTGGGGACGCTATGTCCGGATGCGCAAATTAAGTTATTTTGTGAAATGGAAAGGATGTTCAGAGGATGAGAACACCTGGGAGTCACCAGAAAGCATGAAACATGCTCCAGAGTTGGTGGAGAGTTTTCATAGAGAAAACCCGCAAATGCCAGGTATGGCAGAGGTAGAATAGTACAAAATGTTTTCCTGCCGTGGCCAAGCAAACGGGTAAGGTTTTGTACCCTACGGTACTGAGTTGTGGACAGAATAAAGGAAATTAAGGAATGAAAGACTGGTGACGAGCTTTTGGAGAAGGGAGCTCCTGTTAGGCATACGCAATTCCAACACCCCGCTCTGGCCCCGATGTAGGGCCCGGACGTCGATAGCAGTGCGGTGTGAAATTGCTTGTTACCATCAAAAATCTCGAAATTGGCAGCTTCCCCGTAACACCGTATACGTCGTTACCGTCTGTCCGACCGGGAGCTTTTCCCAGGATACATGAGAGGGGTAGTGTGCACTGCTCCAACAGCTGAAATCCAATATATGATACAAATGATATTTACTTGAGCAGAAAAGCCTATCAAATCAGAAAACAATAATGCTTCACGTTGACCGACTACAAATAGTCATAGGTCTGCAAGGACTAATGGGAGTCAAGAAGATGTAGCTGCAAGACCATTCTCACAAGGCAAATCAAAGAAGAGATGGAGTATTAAGCCTACCAACTCTATGTAATGATAATGCTGTCATGCCTCTGTGTTGTCACCGTTGTCTGATATTGAGACTGATCACCTTAGTAACAGAGGAACGACTGCTATGTTCGCATTTGGGCAGCATACTCAGACTAAGATCATATGGCAAGGTATCATTTAGTTCCGATTGGCGGAGTCTCTTACACCCTCAGGAAGACGAAGTAAAATAAGCAGAATGACCAGAAGCGGGAAATTATTCAGGGTCTACGAGTGTTTGCACCTAGGATTGATAAGACAAAAGACTAGTAGTTGTTGTGGAAGTACTTAGTTGGTATAGGTATTAGATGTACCGGCCGCGGAAACTCATGCGGGATATAAATATAAGAGTTCCTCCTAAGCTATTAGACAGACAGCAACGGAGAAGAGATCTTATCAATATAACAAGTTATTATCTACACTTCATACTCTTAGTAGTTATAGCGAACTGACTATTAGCGACTCAATTACGACGCCTTCCCGACACTACTCCGTTATCGAGGACTTAACGCTTAACCTTACTCTACTGAGCTCTGAGTTGGTTACCCATAACATCAGAGAAGCAAATGTTAAAAAATGGGTAGCTAAATCAAGACCGAGGCGAAGCCGAACAATGTGACAAAGAGGTTAATGTGGGCTACAGCTCATTGAGACTGGACAGCTGAGGATTTCGCGAGTGTTATCTGGAATGATGAGTGCACTGGTGAGAAATCCAAGAATCCAAAGCAGTAATGGGTATTTAGAGAACCTGCAGAGAAGTGGATGGCTGATTGCATACACCTAAAAGAGAAAGATAAGAGAATATCGCTCATTGTTCGGGAGTGCTTTTGGGGTAAGAGAAAGGGTCCCTTAGTCCCAATTACTCAAAGTATCAACAAGCCCAGGTATGTTGGACATTTAAGAAGATATCTTCTTCCTGTTATTTATCAAATGATTTCTTTTGATATGCAAGATATCCTGATCCAGCAAGACAATGCCCCTGTTCACAAGGCTTATAGTGTAATAGATTGACTAGAAAGAAACAGTATTGAAGTTGTAGAACACCCCCCTTATTCTCCTGATTTAAATCCTCTTGAGCATGTATGGGTTGAGCTTAGAAAGCTATTACACCAGCAGTATCCAAGAATTGGAGATACCCCAGGAGGAAAGGAGGCTGTTAGGAGAAGGCTTGCACCTCTATTACACTTGGTTTGGGAGACAATTCCTGAGGAGATTTTCGAGAAGTTGTGGAAATCCATGCCTCATAGGATAACTGCAGTATTGGAGGCAAGAGGAGGTAATACAAAGTATTAGCTAGTATTATTTATTATTTCATTACTCCAAAATATACATAGTTGGTCATGGAGAGGTAGTGGTTGAGGGTTGATCGTGCACTTGTACACACTTGCGTGCGCCGTTGACAACTCCGCCATTGATAACCCCACCATTGACAACCCAACCAGTCCCATGGCGCAACAGCAATTGAACATGTCTCAGATCACGAACACTTCTGCCGAGTGACTATAACTTTACTACCCTTTAAATATTACTTCTCAAACTCTTTTATATTAAGCATAGGTTAGTGATAGTTGGTTACTCTCATACTTCACTTTCCTTATATTCTGTAAAAAAAGTCCAATATTCCTGCAACTGTGTTATAATAAATTCTTTCTTTTTTATTGCAAGACACTTGATGATTTACTACTATAAAACTTTTAAACCACATCACTGTATACAGAATTGACAAATTCCTGTTCCTGTAACTCTATATTACTTCTTGTATCTTCTATTTGGATTACTTATACTAATCTTAGTTATGATTATATCTTAATACTTAAACCTACTCATTATTCCACAGGCTGCCAGTCTATCAGTAAGCGATGTAAATCTATCTGATTCCATCAGTAATTCATGTAATATAATCTTTTTCATAGAATTTTAAGCTAATAAACAATATGCTAAAAATCAAACTCTACTATCCCTACACCAAGATCTAATGCTAGCAACTCAGTCAATGGTAATGATTCTGAATCTAATTCATCTTCTCTTTCCCTTGATTCTATTTTAACCAATGCTGATTTTGTTAATATTTAAAACTTTTATATCTTGCTGTACTTCATATATATTTAGTCCTGAACTATAATACAATAAAAAGCAAAAACCTTTGCATTACATTGGGTTTTACCAAGTAAAAGTGAAGCAAAATAGGAGTAATACTGACTATTTAAGGATTGAAAAGTACTATACTAGTCCTCTATGATTCTACATTGCAGTATAGAAGTATACTTTACAGAATATGTTTATGAAATCCATCATAAGACTTGAAGAATCCTTACAATCATGAGATCTTAGTACAATTTACCAAGCTTATTAGAGGAACAAATGATAAGATGAGAGACTATTATATCTGCTTCATTGCCTGTTACGTAGTATCTGATAGGCCTGGTTGAGTACCAGTCTTAGTAGTTGTAGACCCAATTATTGCAACATAGTGTGGTCATAATTGTTTTGTGTATTAGTGGTAATAACTCTTAGTTTATAGAAATCATTACTGATTTAAATTCAAAACTTCATTGAGTGAAAAAAGTACTAGGACCCCTTTCTGAAATGATTCAGATTGTACTATCAGGGCCTGTCCATATCCAGGTCAAGAGCTGTTCTCCCATAAATTATGTTTTGTCTTAATTGTATATAGGCTGGGACTTAAGCTTATATATTCTAGCACTCTAGATCTCTGCTGTAATCTATACTTATAAATACTTACTAAGAAGGAGAATACAAATTTAGACGTAACAGCGTCACAGCATTGCATCGTGATTTACAATTTTTTATTTTGAATGTCCTGTGTCTCAGATTCTGGAGACTTATATGATGTGGGTATAAGGAGTCATAGGAAGGTTGGTTGGTCTATAACATCTGTTTGTGTTGTACAATTAGTAGTTGCCGATATTATTTATAGTTATGGGAAAGAAGGGGGTTTACTGGAGTAGGAAGTTGGGAGTTTGAGGTTCAAGATGAGTCTAATCAAGTCAATAGTAATAAGATAGATTATTTTGAGGGTCCAGGAGAGAGATCTCCGATGATTTTTAGGAGGGGAGCGGTATTGTGGATATATCCTTGGAGGCCCTCAGAAGAGTCCTTAGACCTTGAAAGTGAGACACTTATTCTACAATAATAGTGACCGGAACCCCCGTGATGATTGGTTTCACGGTAAATTACCTTATCGTTAATCACCCTGTCACCCCTACGAGGTCCTCGGCCCGATGAAATGCCTGGGCAGGCTTGGATTTTGGGTTCGGGTTCGGAACGACTAACGTACTACCGGTACGTTGCTCTCACATGGCGATAGGGCATGACGCGGGAGATGATACATAGTTTCAGAAAAACGACTTGAGACCCGGAAAGATCGGTGTCATCGTGATATCACCATAATAATTTTTATAACACTCCGGAGAGTTATCCATGGTACTGTACTGTAGAGGTAACTTACTACCAAATTTATGCAAGAAAATCTTGAACTTTCACAGCAACGCAAGATACCTAAGTTGATACTAAACATGAAGCGCCCGTTCTCATGCAGTGTCCGAAAGAGAGAGAAAAAAATAAAGGCACTAGAGAGAAAATTCCTCCAAATCCAAACACCCTAAAAGTGAACCGTTGGTGTTATATGTAAATTTACATATAACCACGGGAAAGATAAAACGGTGTACAAAATTTTATAAGATTGGTAAAAAGAAAGATGGAAAAGTTTATGTAGCAAAGCTCGGCGGTCTCTCGCCGGTGTCCCACTTTGTCCTTTCTGCCCCAAGGACGAATTCTAGCGTTCCGCCTTTCTCAAACAGGTCGCCCCAGCTGAGCCAGCTCCTGACCCAGTTTTTCCTGTTCAGTTTGACGGATTGGACGAAGAAGTCGGTTTCGCTGCCGCCGGTCGAAGTGATCTTCACGGTCTTGGAACGGCTTCCGAGGTTGAGTGTTAGGTCTGAGAACCAGGGTGAGGCAATGAGGAAGGTGGTTGTTCCGGTAATAGGATACAAGCCAATCATGTTCCAAACAAGCCAGGATTGCATCGCTCCACTGAGGGGGAGGTGTTAGCATGAGTCTCAATTCGGCTTGTGTAGACCGCACTTACGCATCGCTATTCCCTGGAAGTCCTTGGGGGCCAGTGTTGTAGTAGGTCTTCGCAATATATCTCGACTTCTCTACTGCCAGGTCTTGCCTCCCAGCGTAATTGAACAGATACGGAGTCGCAAAGCCTATAGGACGTAGGTGTCAGTCTTTTTTTCCAAGAGGCGGCAAGGTCATGACAATCGTGGGAAACATACTCGGCTCATTCCCGGGGTTAAATATAGTTTTTCCAAATCTCGGGGAACCAGTCGGGCTCTGGCCAAGCTCAAACATCTTCTCCAACCGTGCGACGAACTTCTCTTCACCACCCATGTACTCGATGAGTGTTTCCATGTCGTGATGTGCGCCAAAAGAGTACTCAAATGGGAGAGCTTGATAGTAAGCATCGCGCCAGTAACAACCACCGCAACTCAACGGATCTTGTGGAGGCGTTGGGAAATTGCCGTTAATGTCTCTTGGTGACAAGAACCCCGTGAATTCCCCGCCGAAAGCTGTAGAACTGTTATCCCATTGGTTGCGCCAGTTCCTAAAATGCGTGTCACTATAAGAGGCACAATACTTTCGTGGGATAAAGGCACTACTACCTAGACCTCCTCAGGTACTTGTCGTACTCCGTGGTCCTTCCCAAACCCTTGGCAACCTGCGATAATGCAAAGTCATTCAGTGCATACTCGGATGCCCGGGATACGCTTCTAGAGTACTTTGTCGTGATGTATCCTCGTCCCAACCAGTCCGGTAGAGCCCCTCGGCCTTCCTTAGTCGATGAGTCGGGCGCCATACGGTCGTTGTTGTTTTCCGGGGTTACCTCGGCGTTCTTGACCATTGCTTTGAAACCATCTTCCCAGTTGATCCTTCCTCGAACGCCTTTAACATAAGCATCTGCGAGAACGTTATCCGCATTGCTACCACCTTGGGCTCGACCGTTGAAATTTGAGGACCGCCCGTCGGGCGTGTACCCCTCATGTCGCCAGATATCAATCGTAGAGCGGATATACTCTTCGTACCGGCCGGGTTGGATGATGTGCATCAATGGGGTGTGAGAGCGAAACAGATCCCAGAAGGTGAATGTGTCATCATACTGCCTCTCAAATCAGCACTGGATACGACTCGAGTACAGTACAGTACTGTACTGCTTAGAGGGCTACCGGTCGCTCACGTAAGGTTCGGAAGATCCCCACTTCGGATTCTCTCCCGTCCTATTCGAGGGAAGGATGTACATGCCATAAATCGCGGAATACAAGAGTTTGAGCTTTGCATCATCGGTCTAAAGATAGCATATCAGCTTTAGTTATCCTCTCACCATAGCATCAAGATTCGAAGATTACCTCGGCGGTGGAAACAGTCGACAAAACTTCCTCCTCCCATGCCCGTTTCGTGGAGTTGACAAGGGTTCCGAAAGGCTGATTTGCAGGGATTTCCGACCTAATGAATTTACATGCTTTTTCCGTCGAGATGAAGGATATTCCGATATCTGATTCTACAATGAGTGGGTTGGTTGTGTTTTGGGATGTGCTGAATGAGAAGACCGCGCCAACCCTCTTTGTCCCTGAGACCCCGGAGGCCCCTCCGTAGGATTCCAAGACCTCACCTGTTCCTGAAAAAGTACGCACCTGCATTGGGATTGCTCGGAGCTTTCCACAAAAGTGGATCTTCCAGTTCTCACCCAAATTCCAACCACCCCTGTAAACACCATAACCCTCATACCCGTTGCTGTCCACCTTGATGCTCCCCTCGACATAACTTTGCCCAATGCCTTGCCCTCGGAAACTCTGAAGGTGGTAGGACACATCAACAATAACATGACTATCTGCCACCGGGGTATTCGTGGCTACCCTGGGAAAGGTGTGTTTAATGACTCCCGAATGGTGACTGGCAGCCAACTCGACAGTGACCCCGCCCTCTAACGAAGCCTTGTACCAGCCGAGAGCCGCTTCATCCGGCGCTGCTCGAGCAACGCCGTGGTCGGCGAGTGGATTGTCAAGGACGCCGGTAACCGGGTATTGTGAGACAACCCCATATTTCGGCGCTCCACCAGTCCCTGATTCGTGCATCATGGAGAACCCCTTGACACGGCCGCGGGGATGGTATCCTGAGTACGCGTCGCCCGCCCCTGGCGGTGGGAGCATATCGATTCCTAGTTTAACGACGCCGTATGGCATGCAAACGCCGGGGAACATGTTCCCACCCCCCTCGACACCCATGCTATGAATATTAGCAAAGGGCAATTTCGTGTGCCGATAAGGGAGGATTAGATGCGTACAATGGTTGAACCAAGTGAGTGAGCTTCGGTACGAATGGCTTCGGAGCTCCATCGCGGTCCTGGGGACCATCCGAATCATTACCAGAGGGGTCTCTGGCTTCTGGGTGTGCAGAGCGATGTCCCTTGTTCGTGAGTCCACAGGAATGGGCCACAACCGAAGCTATAAGTGTGGTCGTCAAAAGAATCCCCACCACAACCATTATTGCTGTCCACCGTTTTTTTGATTTTCCAGTCTCTTTATCGTGGAATGACCAATTCGACGCGTAAAACTCTCGTCGCAGCGGGGCCGGATCCTTCTTTCCTGGCAAAATGTTTCCCATCTTCAAGTACTCCCCCCCCCCTCTCTTCCTTGGTTTGGCTAATGTTACGTCCTAGTTGAGATCTTCCGCCGAGATAACCTTGTCTTGTCAATATCACTCTGGCGAGGGAGAGGAACAGGGAACTCTCCAGAGATTGAAGCCAGGCTAGGCCATCCTTCCCTTCTATTGAGTATAATTCGTGGTGTCGAAAAAAGTAGGTATTGGACCACCCCAGCTTTCTACGTGAAGGCCCAAGGAACCTACGGGTTTTATGTACTTGTACATTATGAGTTGAAGCAGAAGGGATTGCTAGCTAGTTCTGTTATCGAGTGCCGCTCCTTCCAAGACTAGGTGCCCACACTACTCTCAGGACTAAGACGCATCCATCATAAACGACGGGGGCAAGAGCCATATAACTTGAGGGTCACACCAACCGGCACCCAAGCATCAAATGATTCAAGGTGATGGATAACCGGGGGAGAGCTGAATATAATCTGCAGCGATACTATAAATAATATTAATCATATAATAATAATATTATCATTAATATTATTACGCTGCACTCTAGGGCATTGAGGGCACAATATGAAGGGGCACATCAAAATCTGTATTACAACCATAAGCGCAGAAAGCAAGTAGCAAGACAACAAATACCAGTTGCTCGGGCCGCCTCGTGCGGTATGGTCGATCTCTTGCTATGGACTGGTGCTGATCATGCAAGCAGAAAGCTTTTCACAACAGCTCTATTGCAATCCACTAGTAAAGAAAGAACCACACGCCTCCTCAGCCTCTCCTGTTTCGAAAGTAATTCCTGAAGTGAAGAGTTACATTCGCGGAACACACAAATACACAAACCCGACAAGTATACAGGTGGGTGGCAATTTGCTGCCATTGGCCACCAAATTGGAAGTCATGACGACATCTTGACCAGTAGTCTTAGAAAACCATAGTGCAGAATATCCAAACCTCATGAAAATATTTTTCAACAATATCCTTCCTCCTTGGTGATTCTAAAGTCTTTTTCTCTTCTCTTGATACCGATCAACCATCGTTAGTACCAAAACCATGCTGCTTGAGAGGGGGTGCGAGCAGGACATAAAAGCATATAATACTGCTCCTGAGTTCTCTTCACTGCGCAAAACAGCAACCGCATTTGGAATTCAATGTTCTTCTACACTTCAGAAGGGTATTACAGGCTGTACAGGGCCTAAATTGATAGCTGTAGACAAAAGACAGCTGTTATCAAGTAAGTAAGATATCAATAGGTACTATGCAGGAAGGAAGAACTTGACTGAATTAATAAACCAATGCAGACAAAGGGGGAGAAGAGTTACTCCAGCATTGTTGAAAGCTCTGTGAAGGAAACTTGCCTGTAACAATGCAAACCCTTAAAACCCTAGTAGCCCAAATTCTTAGTTGACGTACCAGTATACCACTAGCAGATATACAGATAGGACATCATTGGAAAGACTGTTTGATTAAGCAGTGGCCAGAGTTGCTGTATTTGTAGAATTTTTTACAAAGGTTAGTGTGGTCAACTTTGGGTAATATAATTATATTAAAGGTCCATGAACTTGAAAGATCTTTGTACTTACTACAAAAGTAGTTAGAAATTGCCTTTGATCAGTATTGCATGCAACCAGAAAAGCTCTCCAACCTTAATGAGAAAGGAATCCGTATGGGAATCGACATACAGTAGACAGCTCTTGTAGTAAACCATACCAGGATGCCTAATCCAAGGGCGGTACAACAGGACAATGCTGGTGAACTCATTACCGTATAGTAATACATTACTGCTGATAACTATGCTGTGACTCCGTGTATCATATTCAAAGGAAAGGCACACAATTATGGTTCGTATCCCGCCAACTTCGCAGGCTTCAGCTGTAACGGGGGCTCCGTGTGGGAAGATGGATCCCAAGGATGCGGCCGTACCGACGCTTTCTTTGTACGAAAAGTGAAGAACAAATATGTAAGAGAGAAAACCTTAACAGTGAAACTTAATGTCGTTAAGCCGCAGCTTTACTCAATAAGTTCTCGAAAGGATAGTTGATCGTCTTAGGAGAAGAGGTCTCGCATATACATAAGTAGAATTATATTGGCAGCTCCTCTCCATCACTCCTAAGCTCACCACCATCGCAAGCATGCCCATCTCCTCTGGGCCTCGGGCTAACATTATGCCGAATGTCAGCCGGCTCAGCTAGTTCATTATCCGACGCGAAGTGTTTATGCAGTATCATGACACATGCAATCAACTGCAGGAGAAAAACTCTTCATATCGCTGTCCTGTTAGTGGCGAACTAAAAGGTTACTGATAAGCTAGTCCACTATCGAACTCACAGTCCCATTCATATTTGTCTATCCAAGTGTCGTAGACAACCATTCAATAGTGCCATTAAGTTTGACAAGTCTATCGTCATCAACTGTCTTCAACACGATAGCTCGGCCTACGGACTCCCGTGATGAGACATTTAAGCCATTGGCTTATACAGGCAATACCCGTAGCCCCGGACGATAAACACCTCAATCAAGATAAGACTACAACGATCTAGAGCTCGCTAACAACCTCCAAGTATCTTACATTCTTTCGAAGACATATGGGAGTCGAAGGTCTACCACTTAATCAGAGGCCTCCCTGGCTTCCGGTATAACTTACATACCTACCACTGTAGGCTTATAAGGATCAGCGTTGTATGCACTCGAGAATCATTTCTCGTGAAACCATTCGGTCGCCCCATGCCCCCTCATAGATCCCGCGAACAGCTACTGGTCGGAACGACGGCGACAACGTATATGGTATTAGGCCGCCATCTTCAACGGTAGGCTTTTACTAGTAGACCAGCAACTTCCCGAGAGTTGGCCCATGACTCGTTGTCCATACATCCGGGCCAGAGGGGGGTGTTGGACTCAGATTTCTCAATGTTCGCCCCAGGCAAGATTTTCTTCGGTTGGTCGCCGTACAATGGAATACCCGATTAAGCCCAGATTCGAACCTAGTATATAATCTTGCGTAACAAACAATCCTATGACCTTTCCCGAAACTTTGTGTAACCTTTTACACTCAAGGTAGGGTAACTCCTATCCAAAAGTAGGGTAACCACTTTGCCAGGGTAGGGTAACTATACTCCATAAGGTAGGGTAACTCGCCGGAACTCGGGGAGACCTTCCGAACTCGCAGCATAGACTTTCCCTACCTACCCGGTATACCTTTTCTTGTTCGCAGTCTAAGCATTACCATTTGCTTAGTCCACATGGTAACCCTTTTGATAGAGTTACTTGACTAGCCTAACCGTAACCCTTCCGGGCTCCGGCATGGGATAAGAGTAAGTCAACTGTAAGATCCAACTGGGTCGTTACATCACCCCTCTCTTCTCTAGGGCCGCCCTCGGCCTCTAGCGTTTTCATTTATTTCAAGTTCCCCTGTCTACTACCCAATGATCTCTGAGTTTCGACGCGTATTGTTTATGGAAATCTACGAGGGCTTGTGTGCCTGTTCCCTCTAACATCTCATACGGTTCCCAGGAGTTATCCTCGCGACCACAGCCCTTCCAAGCGACTAAACATTGGACAAATCGCTTGTGGAATTAATGACCAACGCCCCCATACCAACGGCTGTCAAGGACGGTCTCAATAAAATAACTAGGCTCATTTTCTATTATATCAGGAATAGGTACCTCTACTGCACGCCTGCCAGTTGAGTCCTCCCTATATGGTTCTAAGAGGCCAACGTTGAAGACTAGATGTATACCCCAACATTCGTGGAGTTGAATTTCATAAGCTGCTGAACCAACCTTTCATAAGACCACAAATGGTCCGAACATACGAGGATTAAGTTGTTCCATCGGTCGCTTGGTTCATATGTTTTTTCGATTCAACATTACTCGATCGGCCCTCTTGGCTCGACCATCATTAACATCCTCCAACGTAGTATACTCCGCTGCTGGCAATCTTTTCTGATCATGCCACTTCCACTGCCTCTCTTGAGCCTCATGTAAAGTGTCTCGAACTTCCATCCATGTCCCTTCCCAATCCTTAACTAATTGCTTGCTGTTAGGGTGTATACCTTGACTTTCTGATACGGACCCAGACCAATTTGTTTCTGGATTAAACCCATAATTGATCTCAAAGGGAGACACCTTAGTCGACTCTGACGTTGAAGTGTTATAACCATATTCCGCCAAGGGAAGTAGCTCTGCCCTGTCGCCCTGCTGGTAGGAATAATAACTCCGCATGTATTGCTCCAAAGTGTGGTTTACCCGCTCAGTCTGCCCATCTGTATCAGGGTGGAAAGCCGTGGAAACATTTAGCTTAACTGTTAGTAATTTCATTAAACTAGTCCAAAACTTAGAGTTGAATCGGTTATCACGGTCCGATATGATACTCTCTGGTAGACCCTGGAAACGCCAAACCTCCTTCAGGAACATTAAGGCTAAGTCACCTATAGGTACTTTCGTTGCCAAAGGTATAAAAGGAGACATCTTTGAGAACCTGTCTACTATGACCCAGATTTTCACATACCCTTTTGACTCCGGTAATGCCACAATAAAGTCCATAGAAATCGCCTTCCATGGTCGTATCGGTACCTATATAGGTTTAAGTTGTCCAAACTTCTTGTGTCGTGCAGTTTTGCTGCGCTGGCCTATATCACATGTGCCAACATATTGTGTGATATAATGATCCATCTTGGGCCAGTAGAAGTTTGCTCTAACCCTTTCCATAGTCTTGTATGTCCCCAAGTGTCCTGCTAAGCAAGAATCATGTTCTGCCTCCATGATTGTAGCTTTTAACCCCTCATCCGCAGGTATGTACCTTCTGTTCTTGTAAAGGAGTAGGTCCTTCTCAATCGTAAGGTTAGGATCAACTCCCGTGGTTTTTTCCTTTATCGAATCTAGGATCTGCAGGTATTACTTGTCTTTTGATGCAACCTGCTTGAGTCGCTCTAGGGACGTGGATTGTAAACGGAATCCTTGGCACACCTGCAACAACTGTGGTCACAAGATGTCCCGCTTCTGTTGAACTACCCATTGCCCAGGGCGAAAAACGCTTTGCATAGAATTTGATTGAGCATTCCCCCCCCCTTCAAGGGGGTAGTCCCTACGCCTAGATAGTGCATCGGCCTTTTCATTCAACCTTCCTTCACGGTATACTACATGGAAGTTGAATGGTGGTAATTACTTAGCCCAGCGATATGGCCTACGGTTTGGAATCTTGGTACAGTTATAATATTCCAAGTTCTTATGATCAGTGTAAATGGAAACCTGATCCGCTACCGACCCTAGTAAATGATCCCCTTCCTTGAATGCTGGCATGATCACAGTCATTTCCTTGTCATGGACATCATAATTTATTTCCGCTGGGGAGTACTTTCTACTACGAGAGGCTACGGGATGCCATTTATCGTCCTCACACAGGGGGGACAATATGGCCCCTAAAGCAAAGTCACTAGCATCTCTCTTCAGCTTTGTCTGACGTTCAGGGTCAAAGTGCACTAATATAGGCCCTGTTGTAAATTTTTCTTTCAAAAAATCAAAGGCCTCCTGACATGCTGGTGTCCAATAGAATTTGATATCCTTCTTTGTCAGGTGGGTGAGAGGTTTCGCAATCTTGTTGAAACCTTCGATAAACCTGCGGTAGAAGTTTGTAAACCCCATAAAGCTCTGGACCTCAAGGACACTATTGGGTGGTACCCAATTCTTAAGTTCGGTTACATTTGCCTCGGTCATGGATATTCCCCGATCAGATATCTTATATCCGAGAAATTCAAGCTCTCTCTGATAGAAGGTCGATTTCTTTATGCTAACACATAAGCGCCCTTTTCCTAATCCTTTCCATTACCCTACGGACTGGGGAGACTTGTTCCTCTATTGTCTCAGCGTCGATCAATATATCATCTATATAGGCGATGACGCATTCGTCTAATTGGTCCCTGAAGACCTCATTGATCATGCCTTGGAAAGTTGCCGGAGCGTTGCATAAGCCAAGAGGTATCATGCTATGTTCATATAATTCATACCGGCATTGGAATGCTGTCTTCAATTCCTCTTCTTCCGCCATTCGCAGAAGGTAGTATCCATTCTTGAGGTCCAACTTAGTGAACACTTCTGCTTTCCCGAGTCTGTCTCGGAGCTCATTCATTAACGGTAGAGGGTATCTGTTCTTTACCGTTATCTTGTTTAGCCCACAGTTGTCTATTCATAACTGTAATGTACCATCTGGCCTTGGTACAAAAAGGATAGGCGCAGCGGCTGGAGAGCTAGACCTCCATATCTTTCCCGTAGGTAGCATCTCATTAAGATACTTACGGGGGCCCTTAAGCTCCTTCTCTGATAAAGGATAAATCGGACCCAATGGCGGAGTTGTATCCCTAAGAAGCTTGATCGTGTGATCATATGTCGAATGCTCCGGCAATGATTCAATCTGCTGTTGGCTAAAGATATCCCTAAAGTCCTTATACTCGGGCTGGAGCTTCAGCCTAATATCTCCCCCATCCTCATCTGTGAACTTTGCCATCTCTAAGAGGTAAATTGAACTAGCATCTCCGGCTAACATTTCCTCTTCGGTTATAAATTGTCGACGTCTTTGGGGACCTAAACAAGATGCCTCGCAATATTCTGATCTCCGCGTCAGAATACCTTGTTTCCAGTCAATATCTGGATTATGGTCTTGAAACCATGACATCGGTAAGTATCCATCAAACTTTGAGTTGCTCCTGTCAGCGACTTCAAATCGCAACTTATTCACGTGGTCTCCAATATGCATTTTCACCTCCTTGGTGTGGTGGATACTCGATCTGGGGATGTGATTTCCACTAGCATCTGAGATTGGACATGATACCGTTCGCCGCACACATGGCATCTGGGTTTTCTGAACCCAGCGAGTACCAAGGACTGGGCCTGTAGCACCGCTCTCTAGTAATAGTGTAGCCTCTGCAGTACTCTTCCATGCTCCAAGCTTCTATTAAAGTTGTACCTTAACACGGATAGACTTAGTATGTTTTGGAACGTCTTGTACCCTCTATCGCTTTGCAGGTCTCAACTCATTAGCCATTTTGATGGTAGTATCCCTTGCCTTTTGACAAAAGGGTGGCCACAACGGGTTGTGAAAATTCAATAATAATATAAATGGCTAGAATTGTTTACTATCACACCTGCATGATTTCGGGTATTAAACCCTCCTCAGGTAAACTGGAAATCAGCTTTAATTGCTTAATCAAGTCCGGCTTGACGTAGTAAACTTTTAAGAACAAAGACAATACATAACCATGGAACCTCTCCTAGCAACACGAACCCATAAGGAAAACCAATTACCTTGATTCGAAAGGAAAACCAATCACAAAAGAAATAAAGAAACGCGACCCAGAACATCCAACATGACCAAGACTCCTCCTGGATTCTCGCCTTGCTCCCCGTAATCCAATGATCAGCCCCTTCCTTTATCTAGAGGCTCCTTAGTTTCTTGTAATTTCGTTTGCTCTTGTTAACAGACTTACCTTAGTCTGATTCTTCTGTATCAACCTCCATAATCTGTGGGGAGGCTTGACGTACTTTGAGGAGTTTCTTATCGCCTGCTGATGAAGGAGCAGCTTCAATGCGTTTAACTTAGCTAGGATGTACCTCTAGAAGACCTGCCTCGTTAGCTGACAGCTTACTTTTTTCCCTTTGCTGAATGAACAACAGGGAAAGACGAGGTGCATTTCTGCCAGAAGTGGCCAGGCTGTCTGCATTTAGAGCACTGCCCAGACTTCCGCCATTTTTGAGTTAGGTTATCCAGAATGCCCTTATGAGCGATGGCATACGCGGATTATCCAACCTTAGGGGACTTATTTATCTGGGAGGGTTGGGATTTAAACTTACCCGAACCCTTCTTCTTTTGCCGCTGCTTCTTAGAGGAAGAGCCCTTATCCCTATCCTTGTAATTGCTTGAACCGCCATGGCCTTTGGCAACCATTTTACCAATGTTAGCGTTATCTTAAAGGGTATGGCCAACTTTACGAAGTAGATCGATATATGCACCGGCATCGGTAGGATGTGGTTGTTTTAACGCCCCTGCGTTTCGCAACTCAGAAGTGATCCCTATCCGAACCTTATCTATCATTTGCTTTGAATCGGTGTATTCGAGGCTGGCCACGAGGTCAACCATTTTATCGAGGCACTTGTCAATCTTCCCAGGCTTCATAGACAAATGCATCGATTCAACAAGCCTGTGATCATGATCTTCATGCCCACCAAAACTGGTTTCAAGCAGAGCACGGAATCCTGCCCAGGTTCGCTGCTTATTGTCAGGGTTGAAGATGATACCCACCCCCATCGCCTCATCCTCACAGATGTAACGATGGATACCTAAATACCAGTTCGTGGCTGCAGTCTCCAAGAGTGGAATGACTAAGGCAATCTTATCCATATCATCCAAACCGGACTTCTTGAAATACGTGAATTGGACTTCAACGTCCGTGAGTAACCGTTTGGTGTTGGTATTGTCTCCTTTGAAAGCCGTTATGTCACTCAACCTTTCCGCCTTCTTGGACCTTGCTGAAGCATAGGGCCCACTGGTGTTACGAGAGGATTGCCCACTCGTTCTTTCAAGGAAGGCAGCTAACCTAGCCAACCGATGGTCATATCTCCCATTCTTGGCCTTATTCCAGTTGGGCTTTCACCGTCCCAAGAATGGGGTAAGATCAGATAAGGAGTCGGCATCATCGTAAGAGCTATCAGAGGAACTGGAATCACCCGGATTTCCCCCAGCGCCGACGTTTCCACCAGGTGGGGGAGCATTCCCCCCACCATTGCCACCTGTATTCCTACTGTGGGTCTCCACTGCGCGATTGTATCCATCAAAGGATCCCTCATCACCAACCTGATCTCCAACTTGGGTGTTACCCCCTGGCGGTTGATCTGGGGTCTTGGGTGGAGGAGGAGGTATCCCGCTACCAGGCGTATCGTTCAACATTCCCATACCTAAACCCAACACATATTCCACAAAGGCCTCACAAGAATCAGGATCCCTTGGTGGTCCCACATATCCTCTTTGCCTACACAAGCGACACTTGGGTGGTCTTGGATGCGGAGGTGGGGCCGCGGGCTGTGGTGCGGGAGTCTCTGAAGAATGATCTGGGCGTACTACAGGCTTATAACGACTCCTGGTACAAGGAAAGTGATGCAGGTACCGAACACGACCCTACCCTGAGAGGTAGTCTATGCGACATTGACGGTCACAAGGACCTGTCCTTGGTGTTGCGTGCCGAAAACCAGCAAAGCCATCAGAGGTGTGTGGTCGCTCCAGAGTAAAGGCCGGATATTCCTCTTGCGAACGTGGTTGAGGGAACAGAGCCCCGCCTGTCGAGCCAAGCAGGCCCACTCCGATTGGCTTGACTGATGCTGCAGGAGTCGGTGGTGGAGGTGCCCATGTGGGCATTGGTGTGACCAGTGATGGTGGATCATCACTTCCCGGAGCTGTATCGGGAATACCTTGGAATGAAGGGTTCGTCTTTGGAGCACGTGGCTACGGTGCATTTCCAGCAGTTGCCGGCAAAGTCATTGGCTGTTTCCCGACTCCGCAGGGCTTTGAACCCATAACCGGATTGGGAGTTCGGGTGGGGCTTTTCCTAGTCATTGTCAACAACAAAGCTACTGCCACTTGCTTAACAAAGTGGTGAAGTGAGGGCTCAGCTGAGAGTGCCTCTAGACTTTGGCCTGAAGCCAAAACAACACCTCCCTCGGTTAATATCACTTGATATTCCGGGTCCTGCAGCATCTGCGTCAAAAGCTCCGTGAAGTGTAAACTAGGTTCCTTCGGCATCGGAGGTACGACTGTCATGATGACATCATTTTGCACATCGATCTGGTGACCTTCCTTGACTGCCCGCTCTAAGGCATGGACCCTATTGTTAATGGCTTGCTGGTTGACAACCAGTGGCTTGAAGCACCTCTGTTGTCCTCGCATCCAGTTGGCTGCCGGATCAACAATTTCTTGCTGAAAGATTCGCTGAGATTCATCGTTCCAGTATCGCATCTGAGGTTCCGCCCCTTTGATCTGTTGGCCTACTTCATGAAGAATGTAACGCGCGATGAAGTGTCCGGTTAACTCTGCAAACGTGAACTCCTCTGGGCAATCAGCAGTAGATCCAGCCTTAAGAGGGGTCTGTGTGAAGTAATAAAATAAACAATCGGGGGCAGTAACAACAACAACATCCCCACATTCTTCGGGAATGTCAATCGGGGCCACCTCGATAAGTGTGGGCATAGCAGGCCATTCAAGACCACGTAGGTCCGCGAAAACAGGCTCTCGTAAACGCAGGTCATGGGCCTGCTGTATAGCACGGTCAACACAACCAAGGTTGGCCGCCATGATCGTTTCCACACGATGCTTCTTTTACCAGACAAGCGACTCGTACTCCGAAGATGTTTTCAACAATGGTTAAGCAATTAATCAGGAGAGAATAAGTAAAGGGAAAAGTTCGCTTAAGGATATACTGTAACAGGGGCTCCCCGTGGGAAGATGGATCCCAAGGATGCGGCCGTATGGAAGCTTTCTTTGTACGCAAAGTGAAGACAAAACAGGTTAGAGAGAAAACCTTAACGGTGAAACTCAATATCGTTAAGCCGCAGCTTTACTCAATATGTTCTCGAGTGGAAAGTTGATCGTCTCAGGAGAAGAGGTCGCGCATATACTTAAGTATAATTATATTGCCAGCTAATCTCCTTTACTTCCAAGCTCACCACCATCGCGAGCATGCCCATCTCCTCAGGGCCTGGGGCTAACATTCTGCCGAATGTCAGCCGGCTCTGCTAGTTCATTATCCGTCGAGAAGTGTTTATACAGTATCCTGACACACTTAAACAACTGCTTGAGAAAAACTCTTCATATCGCTGTCCTGTTAGTGGCAAACTAACAGGTTACTGATAAGCTAGTCCAATATTGAACTCACTGTCCCATTCGTAATCGTCCATCCAGGTCTCGTAGGCGACCATTCAACAGTTCCCTTAAGTTTGACATGTCTATCATCTCCTACTGTCTTCAACAAGATTGCTTGGTCTACGGACTCACATGATGTGACACTTAAGCCATTTGCTTATACAGGTGCTACCCGTAGCCCCTGACGATAAACACCTCAATCAAGATAAGACTATTAAGATCTAGAGCTCTCTAACAACCTCCTGGTATCTTACAGTCTTCCGAAGACCTACGGGAGTCTTAGGTCTACCACAGAATCGGAGGCCTTCCGGGCTTCCGGTATACCTTTCATACCTACCACCGTAGGTTTATCAGGATCAGAGGTGTATGCGGTCCAGAATCATTTCTTGTGTAACCATTTGGTCGCCCCATGCCCCCGCATATATCCTGTGAACAGCTTCCGGTCTGAAGGACGGCGACAATGTATACGGCATTACGCCGCCGTCTTCAATCAAAGGCTTTTACTAGTAAACCAGTAACTTCCTTACAGTTGGCCCATGACTCATTGTCTATACATAGGGGCCAGAGGGGGGTGTTGGACTCAGATTTCTCAATGTTCGCCCAGGGCAAGATTTTCTTCGGTTCGTAGCCCAACAACAGATTACCCGATTGAGCCTAGATTCAAACCTCCTATATAATGTCCTGTAACAAACAATCCTATGACCTTTCCCCCAACTTGGCGTAACCTTTTACGTTTAAGGTAGAGTAACTCCTCTCTAAACGTAGGGTAACCTCTTTGCCAAGATAGGGTAACTATACTCCCTAAGGTAGGGTAACTACCTGCCTTAGGTACGGTAAGTCGCCACAACTCTCGGAGACCTTCCGAACTCGCAGCATAGACTTTCCCTACCTACCCGGTATACCTTTTCTCGCTTGCAGTCTAAGCATTACCATTTGCTTAGTCCACATGGTAACCCATTTGGTAGAGTTACTTGACTAGCCTAACCGTAACCCTTCCGGGCTCCGGCATGGGATAAGACTAAGTCTACTGTAAGATCCAGCAGGGTTGTTACATCAGCTATTGCTATGCTGTCTCCAATAACGGATGGATTGATAACATTATGTATTATGAGTTGTTTGAAAAGAGTTTTGAACCACAGACTCTTATGATGTATGAATTACTAAAAAACAAAGCTGGTTATTAAGAGTACAATTAACTGAGATGATAGCACTAATGGACATAGGCAGCTTCTTATTGTTGATGGCTTGAATGACCACATTCATGTCGATATCAGGGAATTTTGTTTGGAGCACCAGATTTTGGTAACTTGTTTACCATTACATTCAATACAATACCCACAATCACTAGATGTAGCTATTTTTTATTGCTACCAGCATTTTTATTTACAAGAGGTGGGCAAATTTTCTGGAACCAGAAATTCAGGAATTGGAAAAGAAAACTTTCTACTTTTTCTATTTCCTGCATGGAATAAGACTTTTGCTTCCAACAAGCGACTAGCAGCAAATGCGTTTGAGGCTACAGGCATTTGGCCCATAGACACTACCAGCATTGAGGACCGGTTTCCACCACCACCTCCAACACCTCCTCCAGTACTACACTATGAGCAAGGCATTGAAAGTCAGGTCGGTTATATTCAAACCGACCTGCAAGAGCTTTCATCAACTCCTACTTCTGCAGTGGCTCAACTCCGAACCCTGTTGGCTCGCAAGGAGGTAGAACAGGAAAAGACAGCTGCGGAACTGGAAAGAATAAAAGGCACCAAGGTTGACCGGAGAGTTCCTACTAAGACATGTCTCTGGACATCCCAGTATCTTGGAAAACTGAAAAGAGAAGAGAACTCAGGTGAGGTACCAAAGGATACGGGTCCGGAAGCAAAGGATATGAGTGATAATATTACCGCTACTAGTAAAATAATGGAATGGGAGGATAATGAGAAGGAAGACCAGGAAACTATACCTCCTGCTAAGGATGCGGTAGGAGGCATGGAAGCAAAAAAGCATACGGAGTGGTGGCCCCGCGGACATGGGTGGTCAGGTTCTTTGCCTTGGTCATTTCAATTCTATGAGTTAGTTTACCTCTAGTATCAAAGTACTTTAACAAAATACTGCTATCGTATACTATCATAATTGTAAATTAAATATTCCATTGAATGCATATAAGAAATTTTTTTTAGCAATGATCAACATGTGCCAAGACCCTGATTGGCTACTATCTGAAAGCTGATTATTTAATACCAATTGCTACCCTCCCACCTGTTTATTTGGGGCGGTCGTGTATTTGGGTGTTACTTGATCGTAGGGGCGACTGAGCACAGGTGGGGGGAGAGATCGAGTGGGTATCACGGGACTAATCAAGGTGAGAAGTAGGCACAATGTTTGTTGGCTGCTCTTGAGTTACCCATCTGGCAACAACGCGTGAGTTAGCGCTGGTACTAACAATAATTTATCTCGCTCTGATGATTAGGAAAAATTATTTTTGCAGCTGATGCGTGGACTTTATCTCCGGATGCACCCGGCATCGCTGTTATGACCTGTGCATTCTGTGCGTCCTGAGTTGCATCGGCATGTTCTCTGGCGTCTGGTGCCTCAAGTCCAGGGATGTGTAGCAACGCTATTTTGCGTTCCGAGTGTCTTGGCTCCCATCGTCATGCTATTTTGCAACCTGTGCGTCTTGCCTGGAAACTCTTGCGTCATGTTAGATTCCACCTATGCGACAATGCCCGAACAACGTCCCAAGTGAGTCTTCACTTAAATTTCCACTCAGGATGATCTGATCCCTACCTTACGTCTTTCTCACATCCTGACCCTTGTCTCTGGTCTTCTACCGTTTGGGTGAGAGCTGGGTGTTGCGTTCATCAGCATCTTGCGTCTTGTTTTCCTTGACCACTCTCCCAACGTTAAGACTCCATTTCATCAGCTCTCCACTTTACTCCCTCCTGTGCATGTTCCCACCTCTGCCTCATGGCTCCCAGGTCTCTGGAATTCTTACGCTCGTTTCCTAGCCTCCGTAATGTTCTCAGATGCTCTGGAAATTGTTTATCCTCTAGTTCTCCGCCCGTGATCTGTCCCTTGGATGTCCCACATCTGTTCTAGCATGCATTCGCTGTCCGTTCCCAGTCGCCACTTCCCTCCACCTTATGTCACAGGATCTTACCACCTCTTGATCATTGATCCCATCAATTATTTCAACTCGATTATTTGTACCTTTTACGTGCTATACAGTAATATTGTGCACTTTATGCGCTTCTCATGGGCAGTTTGCCATTCTATCCAAGCTTCCTACGAGTAGTGTGGCAATTTGCTAAACGTCTACAAATATATCCAGTTTCTGTGATCCGGCGTTTGTCCGTAAATCTCCTTAAACGACCTTAAATCAATCCCACTGTTGACGAGCGATCGTTGATCACCCATGGGGATATGGTGGGTAAGGTGCAGAATTGTACCAATGTCCACAATTGTAAACCTTCGCGCATCTACCCTGAGCTAGAGCGTGACAAGATAAGGGAATTCTGTTGGGCATCGAGAGTTGAGAGCATTGAGCATCTGAATACACGCAAGTCGGTAGACTCTCCTGGGGTCCCTGTGGTCGCGGAGCTTTAAAAGTGGTTTGAGCTACCCTGGAAGCGGGCCCTGTAGTGTGCCATACATTTCTTCCCCACTAGTCTACACCCAAACCCAATCATTATGACTCGCCTGGTTTCGGAAGAGGCTGGTGCCGGTAGATCATGCCCGGTGGATGTCATAAAGCTGGTTTTCAGAGAACACTACAACTGGGACATTGAGGTACGTCATCAGCTTAACAGGGGGCTTCTGAATTATTGCAGGGTCTTCCTCAAGGTGTTGCTCCATGGCCTAGTTCTGGCGGCTATGTCTGATCAATTCGGAACTCAATGTCTCGCTCCAGATGTCTCAGACCTTGCAAATATCGAGAAGGTTCGCACCTTCCAGACATTGTCCCTTCAGTTGCCTCAGAGTTGTTAGGGGCTCAGATTACCTGCTCGGGATGTCCAAAATCAAAGTGATGTCTTATGGGATTTGGATAACATGATGTTGAACAGAATCCAGGTTCAGTAGTCTCATTTTTATCGCATGTTGTCGCCCATAGCTATGTAACATCACTCGTGTGGCATCATTTTCATTCAAACATCTCCATCCCTCCTTGATTTGCTTCTTTTATGTGATCTCCCCTCACTTAGTAGAATACCTTAGAGGGTTGCCAAACTGGTATATATGATGGCTAAAGTGACGCAATAGATGCATCATTCGAAAGTTGAAATGAGATTCCGCATTGATAAATTCCATGGGTCGGTACGATGTTGCTTTGCTTCAGCTTACATTTGGTTCACATCCGTTTTCTGTTATCGCAGCTTCAGAAGCTGGTTGTTAAGCTTCATGAGTGTCCGTTTAGATGCTGGAAACTCGAGGATGATATCCTTCGTCGGGTCAAACCGATCGAGATCTTTTTCCTTGTAGTCCATGGTTTCACATATATGACTTAGGTACTGAGTTATCATACTAAAATTTAGTAGTGATCGGACATAGGCAAGATTACGTTTCAAATGGAGGACTTGAGTGCTGTCTGGATGCCTTAATGCCACTGTGAGAACTGCCAAAAGACATTGCCCCAGGTTCCTCATCTCCTTTCCTTGCCATTGGGTGACCTCACAGTAGCCTTTTTTGGAGATGAAGAATCCCAGATATGGCTGTAGGGCCTTCCAGGCATCATCAAACACTTCCAGCCATGCATGTTTCTTGAGAAATGCTTGAACCTAATCCATCATGTGCTTGAATAGTCCAAGGTAAATGGTATGCATCAAATCTGGCGTGTGCAGATGGGGGGCCAATACGTGCTAAAGGCCATAAAACACATTACGCCCCATCTTGATGCCCAAAGTGACGTACATGGTTGGAACATCGTGCGTGTGAGACTTAACTGACTAATCCCGAATTCCCTGTCCTAGACTCTCGTATCTCGTGTAATATGTGGTGGAATACACATTCCAAGTGCAAGACCGTAACATATCCGATGATATCTTGCATCTACGACAGTCGTTGGATTTGAAGCCATGCAATAACACATTTTCCATATGATCGGCAATCCAAGCGGACAAGATAGGACAATACCGGCGGAGTTTCTCATCAGCATAGCCAATCGGTACACCTTCAAGGGCTGGGTCTGGTATGGGCACCAAGATGAGATTGTATACGCCTTGTTGTATATCGGCATTAATTTCTCTCTGAATATTGTTTGCAAAAGAGGACTGCGGCAGTTTGGGCAAGACAGGTAATAGTGCATGAAGAGGCACTCCATTGGGCAGCCTGAGTCTTTCCATGTCCGATATCAGGAGCTCTAGTCCAACTGGCCCCATGCATCAGCAAAATAAATGCCTTGCGCCAAGTGCGTCAGGAGTGTCCGACGCACCTAGCGCTCAGAACACTAATTGCGAACCAGTACGTCAAGTTGCGTTGCCATAACCTTAAGCGGCAACTGATCAATCCCACTGATCTCTGGACACACTGAGGGGGCACTCTGGATGCACCAGGTGCAATATCTAATATCTGGATGCTGTACTCAATACTCAGAATACAATCAGGATACCATTAGGAGAACGTGTTTATTTTTGTAAATATTGTCTTGACCCAGGTCACAGTCTAGTTTCCGGTATTATGAACAAGATCTTTTCAAAATCAGGTATAATTATTTATTCTACTCTATATACACCACTTCTTATTCACTAAAGACCCCCGCCTTAGGCTACACACCCGGTAACCCTCCAAAAGGCTACCACAATCCAGGTGGCGATTTCCTGAGTTTTAGTACTATAGAGACCTTCTTGATACCAGCGTGTAGCTAGCATGCAGCCCAATTATCTCACGCAAACAGAATCGAAATCCATCCTGCGGTTGTGGAGTATTCTGCTATCGAGTCTGGAAGTGTGGTAGTCGAAAGTACACTCAACAGAGGTGCGTGATTTCCAGAGTTTTGGTGCTATGGAGACGTTCATTATACTGGCATGTAGCTAGCGTCCGGCCCAAACATCTCACGAAAACAGGATCGAAATCCGTCCAGCGGGTGTAGAGTAATGTGCTCTTGTGTCTGGAAAAGCGCCAGCCTAAGGTACACAACAGAAAGGTCAGCGAACTCCTGAGTTCTAGTGCTATAGAGACATTCTTCATACCAGCGTGTAGCCGGCGTGCAGCGCAATCGTCTCACGCTAACAGAATCGAAATCCATCCTGTGGTTGTGGGGTAATCTGCTATTAAGGCTGGAAAGGTGGCGGTCCAAAGTACACTACACTGAGGTCACTGATTACATGTGTTTTGGTTCTACGTAGACGTGCTTTGTACCAGGGTGTAGCCGACTTCAAGCCCAATCATATCCCGCAAACGGAATTGAAATCAGTCTAGCGGCTGCTGAGATATCTTCCATCGAGGTCTAGTAATCTCCAGTCTAAAGTACACTCCCCCAGAGGCCAGCGATTTATTGAATATTTGAGCTATGGGGACGTTCGTTATACTGGAGTGTCGCTGACGTAAGAGGCAAGCACCTCCTGCAAATAGAATCGAAATCCGTTAAGTGGTTTTGGAGTAATCCGCTATCAGGTTCTGAAACACCTTAACGAAATGTGAAACTGCCGCCACAGAGGTTAGAGATGTCCGGAGTATTGGTGCTATGGAGATGTTCCTTATACTGACGTGTAGCTGGCATCTAGCGCGAGATTCTCCCGCAAAGAGAATTGAGATCCGTCCTGCGGTTGTAGAGAAATACACCATCGAGTCCAGAAACGCGCTAAGATGAAGAGACACCACTGCCAGTGAGGCTAGCGATTCCCTGCGCTGTGGTGCTATGGAGTTGTCCCTTATACCGGCGTGTAGCTGGCATCTAGGCCAATCGTCTCTTGGAAAAAGAAACCTGATCCGTCCAGCGGTAGTAGAGTAACTCGCTATCGGGTTCAGATACACTCGCAGCTAAAGAGACACTACTGGCAAAAAGGTTAGCGACTTCCTGGGGCCAGGTGCTATAGAGACGCTCTTTATACCGGCGTGTAGCTGATGTCCAGCCCAATCACCTCCCGCCAACAGAATTGAAATCGGCTCGGCGGGTTGTTGAGATATCCGCCAGCGGGTCTGGATCAACGCCAGCCTAAAGTACAGTCCGATAGGGGTCAGCGATTTCCTGAGCCTTGGTGCTATGGAGATGTTCCTTATACTACCGTGTAGCTGGCGTCAAGCCCAATCACCTCCTGCGAACAGAATTTAAATCTGTTTAGCGGTTACGGAGTAATCTGCCATTGAGTTCCGTAAACACTAGTGTTATGATTGTTGTGATGGAGGGAAGGAGATGGGAAGTGTTGGTTTTCTCCTAGGACCCTAGGTAAGTAAACAGTAGAGTGCCAAGGGATCAGCATGGGGGGACTATTCAGGGGTTAAGCGGAGGCAGGAAATCAGGAAGATGGATGGTGTTGAGAAGCAAGTCCAGCTCGGTTCAGAATATAGTGTTGTAGCAACTAGCGGAGGGACATTCGCTGGGCGTCAACTTGGTGCAATGTCACATCAGGGTTCAAGGGACTTTTGCGACTAGCCTTGGGTACTCAGGGCGTACCATGGGCAAAAGAGACGTTGTTTGTACCCAGGCGCAACGTCAACCTAACTGATATAAGCAATATTTTGGCCGCGGTGTGTATACCACAGAAGGAGAGCTGGTAAGAAAGTAGTTCACAGCAGAATATGGAGTCAGGAGCTACTTGGGCCATAGTCAAGTGCGCAAAGGCCCTCATCATGCGTTACACCTTTTTCGAGAACCCACTCCGGCACAGAGTTGTTTTAATTGGTGTGGTGCACAGAGTTTGGAAAGAGGATGTGGCGAGGGTTGCGGATAGCGAACACATGGCACCCACGGAGTAGAGTTGAAAAATGAGAAGTAGACTCAAGGGAAGGTGACGCGACGAAGATTGCAGTACTAATACAGGAAGGTACGTAACAATCACTCAAGTATACGATCGCAATTCATATACTATGTGAAGAATCAAATTACAAGGTTATATGAACTGCCAGAGGACCCCGGAGCTGGGGTGTCTAGGGTACCATATCAGCTGAAAGAGGACCAATTTACATACGACCTGAAAGGCTACGAGGTTAGTTGCTATAACAGGACAACCCCACAGTAACTGATACTGACTACTGTTCAACTCTACTCAGTGGGTAACATTATGGTTCCCAGTGCCCCAGATTCAGGACGCGATTTCAGTCAAATATTTTGCCGGGACCACAATGCATGGTAGTTCAGACCCACAATTTTTTAGGCTGATCATGCATACGATGATATGCCTAACATTTACGATACTCTGCCATACACTATGCGCGTGACGGAAGGGAATATATGTGGAGCCAAGAGACTTCCAGCCAGATGTAGTTGGAGTCAAGAATCCCTGAATTCTTTGCGAGTGGCTTGTCGCCCTCTTGAGCATACCTCTTGTTGGTATAAGCGGATCCAAACCTCAATCACTAGATCAGGTGACTTGACTAAGTTTATGGAGAATGAAGCTAACTGGTCACTGGACACTGAGGATCTTTTTTGTCAGTCAGAAAGAAACATGGGTGACTATTCCACCAGGTGTTCAGGAAAAGATTGTTCTAAGTGTTCAGAGCGCAATACCGTTAATATTTTACCAGGTACTAGAGAAACCAGAGGAGCATACTCAAGCATATCATGACGATTGGGAAGCAGTAGAGGCAGAAATTGATAGTCCTGAATCTAATGAAATTTGCACCAAGACTATGCCACAATGAATGGAATGATGGGCCCCCGCCATGGAGTTAAACTTGGAACAAGGGAACCCATCACAGGAGAGAGATGCAACGTTCAACTGCAGTTAGTCTTCAATCACACCGATAATCAGGCAGCTAGATTCAGATTTGGCGAGCCAAGATAGGGGAGTGCTAGAGGTAGGGCCCAAGCCCGAGCGAGAGATGAGCCCATCTCAGTCCCTTTGCTAGTCACTTGGACTTGAGCAAATGGAGGAAGCGTAGGAGAAGGAGGCGTGGTTGGGTGATCATCAGCCGGACAATGATGATTGTAGGGCACAGGTGAGTAATGCCCTGGGAAATTATGTGGGATGAAGGATCAACAGATTCCAAATGTCCAACGGTGATGTGATGTGGTGTGCAAATGGGTACGGGGCAGGGGCAAATAGCATATATATGAAATTGAATGGATAATTTAAGCCACATGAAGGGTGCTCATGAAGACAACAGCATGATTGTGGAGTAATACATAAACTATCAGGAGCAATATAGGACGTTGTAAGGCACTATTGACTGCATGGCAGAGCGCATTGGGAACCTGTCCAGATAATGGACAGTAGCATCAAGAGGCGCGGTGGCGATGTCAGGGTAGTGTCTGGGCACATTGCATGATGTGGACAAAATTCCGAATGTTTTGCGGACATCGGAGTGAGGTACAAAGCTACGCCAGCTCAAATGAGCATAAAATTATAGTATCGTGATGCAATAGCACAAGGGTGGAGGTAGCCCAGACGCAGGGGAGTGAGAAAGAGGATATCAGGATGCAACAAGGGCGCCACAGTAAAGTAGGACGCAATGGGCAAGGGTGGCGGTTGTCAAGAACTTGAATGAGGACATCCTGATCAGCTATTGGGTGGGTGGAAGACGCAAGGATCAGAAGTTGTCCAGACGCATAACGTACAGGATCAGATGTCGCCAGGGGGAAGTGACGGAATGCCTGGGGTGGTTAGGACGTAGCAGGGGACATATAGAAAATCAGGAGGTGACATCGGTCCGACATTGCGTCCTGATTAATGGTATACCTTGAGAACTTCCCCAGCGTCAAACATACAGGACCCACGGGACGCAAGTAATTAATTTTGCTGATGGTGGGTCCAGCATACACAGCAAGAGAGATTGTTGTACAATATTGTGTAAAGCTTATTGACACAGGGATTGGACTTGGTAGGAGTTACGCGACAAATGTGCCCCCCATGTTTCAATACACACCATCGATAGAGTACTGTATCATGCTGGGATATGCAAGTGGTTGGCAACAAAAAGGCCAATACTGACCACGTAGCATGCAAAACAGCAATTAGCAAGGGTAATAGCAAGGCAAAATTGGAAAATTGTAGACTTTGAGCGTGTCATCGGGAGTGACGAGTGCTCAGTGGAGCGAGCCCATGATCCTACCCAAAAGTGGATCTTCTGACACCGAGATGAGAAGTGGCTTCCAGCTTGTGTGCTACCAGTTGGAAATGGAAAGACGGTAACATCTATGGTTGGGCAGTGTTTCTGGGATCAAAATCACATTACATTTGTACCATTAATTGTCTGTTCTATTAATCGCCGGGTTTATTTACGGCTACTTGAGACCTGCCCAATACCGGTTATGGAAAGTGAGAACCATCCATTTGTTGATGCTGTAATTTAACAAGATGTTGCGAAGATCCACACTGCTACAGTGATTCAGAAATGGTGCAAGGCCAACAATATTCCCCTGAAGGACCAACTTCCCTGCTCTCCAGACCTCAATCCAATTGAGCAAGTGCAGCTTGAACTGAAATGACGCCTTCATAAGCAATAACTGATATTGAGCATACCCAGAGCGGTCCAAAGATGATTAAACAGCGGCTTTGTAAAGTTCTTCCAGAGGTTTCGAGGATAACACCAGCAGAGTTTTTTAAAAGCTGTGGAAGTCTATGCCTGCCAAAGTTCAGGCCATAATTTATGCAAAGGGATGGTACACATGCTATTTGCAATTTTCTTTATTGTTACTCCCAGTCTTGATTTTAATATTACGCAATTTTGTTCATTATCTATAGGTGTACCCAAGTGATTTTCAAGTAGCGACCATTTTGTTATTGCGCAATAAGCGAAATCACGGAATTACCAAAACTTATGTCTAGTCGCTTCATATTCATAATACGCCTACAGGAGAAAATCACTTCACGTGGTTGCCTGGCTTGTAGTAAACAGGCAAGTCCAATAGACAACATAGTCTATTCTCGTACTTACCTTTCCCATACTCTTTCATCTATGTAAGTCCTATGAACTAATGGTCTACAACCGCTCCTTTATACCTCTCTATCATCTTGTACAGTCTTCAACATGATAGCTTAGTCTATGAACTCCCAGGGAGATTTCTTAATATCGTTAACTTTGACAGGCACTACCCACAGACAATACCCTGAAGTCACCTCAACCAAGACAAGACTACTGCAGTCTAGAGTTCTAAACAACCCTTAAAGCTTACAGTCCTCCAGGAGCATACAGACCACAAACGTTTACCACTTAGCTGGAGGCTTTCCCACACCCCCTTCTGGTATATCTCACATACCTACTACCATAGGCTTATAACTATCAGTGGTGCATACACTTAAGAATAACATTTCCTGTAACTTTTCTATAACTCCATGCCACTTCATGAATTCTTAGAACAGCTTCTGGTTGGACTGATGTTAAGAACTTATAAAGAGTTATGAGATCATTACTGTAATGGGGGATCCCTGTGGGAAGATGGATCCCAAGGATGCAGCAGTACCAAAGCTTTTTTCGTACGCAACATGAAGAACAAATATGTAAGAGAGTAAACCTTAAAGGTGAAACTTAATATCGTTAAGCCGCAGCTTTACTCAATAAGTTCTCGAGAGGATAGTTGATCATCTTTGGAGAAGAGGTCTCGCATATACTTAAGTAGAATTATATTGCCAGCTCCTCTCCATCACTCCTAAGCTTACAGCCATCGCGAGTATGCCCATCTCCTCTGGGCCGCGGGCTAATATTCTACCGAATGTCAGCCGGCTCTGCTAGTTCATTATCTGACTTGAAGTATTCATGTAGTATCCTGATACATGCATTCAACTGCCGGAGAAAACTGTTCATATCGCTGTCCTGTTAGTGGCGAACTAACAGGTAACTGATAAGCTAGTCTAATATCGAACTCACTGTCCCATACGTATCCGTCTATGCAAGTCTCGTAGACAAACACTCAATGGTACCGTTTCGTTTTACAAGTCTATCGCCTTCTACTGTCTTTGACAAAATAGCTTGATCTACGGACTCCCATGATGAGGTACTTAAGCCAGTAGCTTATACGGGCCCTACCTGCAGCCACTGACGATAAGCACCTCAGTCAAGATAAGACTACTACAATTCAGATCTCACTAACAACCCCCAGACATCTTACAGTCTTTCAAAAACATACGCGAGTTGAAGGTCTACCACTTAACCGGAGACCTCCCTGGCTCCCAGTATACCTTATGTACCTGCCACTGTAGGCTTATAAGGATCAGTGGTGTATACACTCAAGAATGACTTCTCGTGTAACCATTCGATCACCCCATGCCCCCACATATATCCTGCGAACAACTTCCAGTTAGAAGGACGGCGACAACATATGCAGTATTACGCTGCTGTCTTCAATCGTAGGCTTTTACTAGTGAACCAGCTACTTTCCTTCTGTTGACCCATGACGCATTGTCTGTACGTCGGGACCAGATGGCGGTGTTGGACTCAGATTTTCCAATGTTCGCCAAAGGCCAGATTTTCTTCGGTTCACCGCTGAACAACGGATTACCCGATTGAGCCCTGATTCGAACCTTCTATGTAATCTTACGTAACAAACATTGCTATGATCATACGCGAAACTTCGCATAACCTTTTATGCTCAAGGTAGGGCAACTCCTATCGAAAAGTAGGGTAACCTCTTTGCCAAGCTAGTGTAACTATACTCCCTAAGGTAGGGTAACTACCTGCCTTAGGTAGGGTAACTTGCCGGAACTCTTGGACACCTTCTGAACTTGCAGTGTAGACTTTCCCTACCTACCTGGTATACCTTTTCTCGGTCGCCGTCTAAGCAATACCATTTGCTTCGTCCACTTGGTAACCATTTGATCGACTTACTTGACTAGCCTAACCGTCACCTTTCCCGGCTCCGGCATGGGATAAGACCAAGTCTACTGCTCACTCCAGCAGCGTTGTTACAATTACTAATCATAGAGTTTCATTAGAGAACTAGTAACTACTACCATTCTGCCCCATGAGGTAATGTCTGTACATTGGAGCCAGATGGGAGGTGTTGGGCTCACCTTTTCTCAAGTTTAGGCTAATGACTAATTTGAAAGGCTTGTTACTTAACAACAAATTACTCAATTAGGTCTATAGTCAATTCTCTAATATAATTTCATGTGACAAATACTACTATAACTATATCTGAACCTTTGCATAAGGTAGAGTAACTTAGCTTTTTAGGTAGGGTAGCCATGTGCCCCAGGTCGGTAACTCTATACTCGAAGGTAGGGTGACTTCTCCCAGCTCCCCAACCCAGTCAGTTAACAGTAAAACAGTTGCCACTACAATACTAGTAAAATCCTCCTCATCTGGAGTCAACTCTTCTGACTCGCAGTACCAAGTTTTACCAATGTTTGCAATCTGGTAGTCACCTCAGATTACCAACTGAGTCTACGGGACAGACTTCTGGTATCCAGTATGGAAACAGCCCAAGTTATGCTTTGAGACTCTACTGCAGTCATTACAGCCACAGAGTACTAATCCTACTGACTCTTGAAAAGACAACGCCGTCACGCTTATCTATTGGTCACTGATGTTTAATATTGAAACTAATCACTTCAATACAAAGGAAGAACTAAAAGGATTCACCACTAGGTGGCAAACTTCAGACTATGTTCTTATGGAAAGGGCGGTCGTAGCTTTTGACTAGAAGAGTCCAGGACACCATCAGAAAGATGAAGTTAATCCTAGCCTGCAAATGAAGTGGAGAAATAATTACAAGGTTTAGGTGAATTCAGATTCAAATAGGATAAAGTATTCCTTGGGCAGTTATTTGGAAGATACTTAATTAGTATAAGGATTAGCTGTCCTAGCCGCGAAGACTTACGTGGTATATAAATATATAAGTCCTCCCCAGCTATTTGAGAATATCTAGCACAAAGTGTGATGACCAGTACCTCCTTAAGGGCCAGAAGGCCTGTACTACCTATTTCAAGGCCATCAAGAAAGCCAAGGATTCCTGCTGGAAGCCCCCTCTAATAACAGTTAATTGGAAAACACTTTGGTCCACCAAGCGTGCTGTAACTCGGTACGATCCCAATAACTTCCCTGGCATTCCTCATGTAACTACTCACACGGCCCTAATGGATGCACTGCTCAGCCACTTATCTCCCCCCAGGGAGCCCACTACTACTATCTCGTTCCTCTGCTCTAACCCACTACCCCAGAGGTCACCCAAGAAGAAATCTCTCGGGCACTCAGCAAGTTCTCCAACCGGTCCGTCCCAGGCCCCTGTCAGATCCCTCATGGGGTCTGGAAGGCAGTAAGCTGCATAAATCCTACGCTCCTCCTGTCCCTCCTGTCTCACCTCCTTGCTCTCGGATATTACCCACAGTCCTCAAGCGTGCCAATGGTGTGGTCCTAGACAGGCTGGGTAAACCTGTCTACTCTTATCTCTTCTAATTCCAGATAATTGTTCTCCATGAGACAGTGTCCATGATTCTGGAAAGAATCATGGTAATGAAACTGTCCTTCTTGGCTCATGTTACTGGCCTCCCCAACCACAACCAATGGGGCACTCTTGTAGGACTCAGTACTTTAGATGCAGCTGCTGCTCACACCTACAATGTTCGCTCCTACCAGTGTCCTGGGAGCAAGGTCTCTACCCTCTTCCTAGGCATCAAGGGCGGCTTTGACAACATTTCTGTGCCATGTCTTACCACTCTCCTCTACTCCAGGGGCCTCCCCCACCATATGGTATCCTGGGTCCCATCCTTCCTTCAGAATCGCTAGTGTCCCCTGGTTTTTCATGGCTCTCCTTGTGTTTTCTCTCCTGTCTTTGTCAGAACCCCTCAGAGCTCCCTGGTTCCACCTCTTTTATTTGTAATATATGTTTTTTTGCATATTTCCATACCACGTGGTGTAATTTATTTATATGTTAATAATCTTTCTGTTACCGATGCTTCTGGGTAGTACAGGAGGAATGTTCAGCATCTTCAAACTGTATTTTCTATACCGCCCAGGAAGGCAGCAGCGGTCGGTGTCACCTTCTCACATTCCAAAACCGAGCTTCTCCCATGGCAGACTCCCTAGAATCATGACCCCCCATCCCATGCAGCGATTCACCTGAACGGCTCGCTCTTCTGCCCTTCACCCAGCTTACAATGGCTTGGATACTGTTTCGCACCCTCACTTGACAGCTCGCTCTGTTTCTGCAAAAGGCTCTCAGCCGCTCCTGCGGCCTTCGTTGCAATCAAGAGGCTCTCTCACTCGCCTGGGTGCCTACCGCCCTACAGTTGCCGCTTGCTTGCCCCTGGCCTCCTCCTCACTATTCTCTGCTATCGGGCCTGGCCGACCTCTTCCTCCCCACAAGGGCCTCACTGGACTCCCTCACAGTATTCTGAAATAAAGTCCTGCGGTAGGTCATCAATCTTTTCTCTTCTACTTAGACCATAATCCTGCCCCGCAAGCCTTGTCTCCAACTAATGCAGTCGTACCTCCTGCATAAGAGAAGGATCGTAGCCATCCGCCTCGCATGCTCCTCCCCCACAAATGAACCCGGCTGTGGTCAGGCTCCCCTCGTCCCACCCTATTCAGGACTCTACCTCTATCAGTGCTGAAATATGCTTGCAGTTAAGAGGACTCTGTAACAACTATACTCCCCTGAAATTGGACCAGTTCCGTCCTCACCTCTCCACCAGGTGTCATCTACCCATTGACACACTATGCCACTCCATACTTGATTTGATCTAACACACTGGCCTCCTCCCATGGGCGGCCCCTTAGCTTCTCCCATGTCACGTCCCAGACCCCAAACCTCCCCCAACATCTTACACAGCTGCTAAGGCCTCTGGAAACTCCCTTCCCCTGCTGGACTGGGTGCATCAGTGCCCCCCCTCACCCTTCCTACATCTATCAGCCAAACCTGACTTCTCATCCATTCATAGGGCTCGATAAGTTCACTGCTAGCCGTCTTTACCACATGAGAGCAGGTAAGAGCTACCTGGCTGCCCACAACACTTGATATCATACTGGTGCCCCAACTCTCTGTCCCCACTATGAGGAGGATGACAGGGACTCGGAGCATGCAATCCTCCACTGCCCAACCAAATTAATGTTCAGAAGGGCCCATCTCCCTGGGCTCTGCAACCTTGGTTGTGACTCTCCTCTCTGGGCTTCCCAGACTCAGCTCCTGGGCCTTGCTCAATACATCAACGCCACCGGTACTAGATTTACCCCCTTGATGCCAGCCCGCTCAACACAGATGCCTTCTCCTATTCCTCCCTCTGCTGCCAGCCTGCCTTCCGCTAGCTGAGATCTCTCCTTAACGTATTCCTTCACTTTAGTATGATGATCTTGATTTGTTTTCTTGATTGTTATTATTTTCTTTCCTCGCTTGATCAGTTACCATTTAAGGTACCCGGCTGGATAGTCACAACCATGAGATTGGTGCTACTGGTTTTTTTTGTTAGTTTGATTGAGATTAAGGTTCTGTTTTTGCTATAGCTAGTGCTCTACGCAGATTCTTGTACCTAACAACAAATATATGATTTATATAAAAATAATGTGGAAAAACTCTCCTGCTATTTGACTACCAGCGATGGCAAAGAGATCTTATAATATAACCTGCTATATTACTATTCCATGGTTATTTAGTCTTATTATTCCAATCCTTCATGACAGTACTCCATTATTGAATATCGCTAAAACCTCAAATATATACGATTGTACTTAAGTTATCTACCTGTGACCCATTGGTGACCTGCATGTTAAGAATGGAGCCTATAATATCTGGACAGAAGATGGTAACTATCTCTTCATTAGGCTCTTCCAGGGCAGTCCATAGGCCATTGCCAGTTTGCTTCCTAATCCTACTATTTCTCTTTTAAAATGATCTCCTATGTTTATTAGCAAGCAGGACACCAGTTGCAATAATCTTCACCTTCTCCCTGTTCTGTTAGAACTTAATGTCCATTAAATACCTCTCTCTACCAACCAAAGTCATCTTTTATTCCAAATTGTTACCCAGTTCTTAGCCAGTATGGACTGCTACAATTATGAAAATGTACCCAATATTGCTGATTACATTAGCAGCCTTGATGTAGGATACCATTTCACAGATTATTCCTAGGTTGGCTAATACCATATTAATGTAGTTCCACATCACCTGAATGTTGATGTTCTGAAGTGTGATCTCCTTCCAGGGTATCAAGTGCATGGTAATGGGTTGTCACCTGCTCTCCATGTTGGACATGGACGACAGTATTGTTGCCAGTGTAACCAAAGTTTTTAGATCTCCCATATGTGGTATGGTGCATTGTTCCACTGACCAGCTGGGAAAGATCAACTTTGAAACTACAAACAAAACTGTAGGAGCAGGTATCATGTCCTAGTGGCTGCAACATCCTTGGTGAGGAAGGAGAGGAGGTTATCAAGGAGGCAATAGGGTAAGTCATCCTTTATACCAAATTGCATGCAGAAACTACCAGGACCATTCCATGCATAACTTCATCTAACAGGCCTTTTAGGCTAAGAACAAACTATAAAACTGTCAAACCAGTGAGAAACAAACCATCTAAGTAAGTCTTCATTGTGTGGAAAATAAGCAATGTGGTTTGCTGAAGGCAGTGCAACTCTTGAAGATGAAAAGGCCAGTAAATAACTTAGGTGGTTTAATATCCTTTTTATTTCAAGCCGCATCACCTCCACAGGCTTATAGTGACAAGTGCTGGCACCACTGAATACAAGCTAAATACTGCTTACTGAGGGCTAACTAAGTCTTTAGCCCTGCCAATCTCTGTGCCTATATCATTTTCAAACAGCAACCTTATAACAAGACCATCAAGTAACCTCATTGCCTCCCAACAACAGCTTGCAACCCCAGCCCATGACCAAACCAACCAGTTTCAAGAAGGAACTGGATGCAATTATAACAGCACCCCACCCGGGTGGTTCCTTGTACAAAACTTCAACCAATCAGGTGTGCCCACTAATCTCAGCTAACTTCTTGTCTCAACAAAACCAAAAGCCACTTGAGCTACCTACAAGTGACTTTGTAAACCATCATGCATTAATGAATAGGCTAACTTATAACTAGAAAACCAAGGCAAACAACAAAGCATCTCTAACAACAACCACAGTTCTTACCTGACCTGCAAGTCTCTAACATTTACTTTCAACCAGACAATCTAACTATTCCTAACTGGTATCATACAAACACAACAGACAGAATATCACAAAAGGCAGTCACTTTATAATCTTATCACAGGACCTGTACTTAATAGTATCACATTTATCTTCAATCCAAGATAGCAAGACTATTGGGGCTACAGATTGGATTCTCCACTTCCAGGGAGGTAACAGTGATTCTTCTGAGTCATGGACTAGCTGCATGGCACTAGTGATTAATTTCTAGACTCAATGATCCTTGTTTTTTCTCCTCTTACCAGGCCCTTTTGTGGAGATTTGAACAGTAGACAAGCCATCACACAGATCGCTAGCCTGGCCCATAGTACCGCCTAATAGACGGATAAACAGAAGTGTTATAGGTTTGACTACCTGGGCCTATTACATGACCTGACGCAAAGGCCAACCAAGGGCCTATAGGATAGGGCCTATTCCAACAGAAAGTATTCTAGCCTACATGAGGGAAGTCAAAGAAACAATATTGTTTGGTTAGATAAGAAGTTATAACAAAATCAAGCCAATCCTATCATATAACCGCATGCAAGAACACATTTTACTCAGACCAGAGTTAAGGAGATATAGCTGCAAGGAGATCCTCACTAGGCAATCAGAGAAGCAATGGAGTACTAAGTCTACTAACTCTTGTGAAGACAATACAGTCATGCCTATACGTCAGTCACTAATATTTAATATTGAAACTAATTACTTCAATACAAAGTAAGTAACAAGAGGAAGGATTTGCAATAGGGCTGGATAATCCAGACTAAGTTCCTATGGTAAAGGTATCGGTCGCTTTCGACTGGCAGAGTCTAGGACATCCTCAGGAAGAGAAAGTTATTCTTAGCCTGAAGACCAAGCAGGGGAATAAATTCAGGGTCTAGGAGTGCTTGCATCTGAAAAAAAATAATATTGTTAGCCATATGCACATAAGGGTCATGAGTTTGACTATCGACTGCATGATCAGACATTGAAGGTGACCCAGGACATTTGACCTACTCCAATAGACTAAACACTCGCCTACACAAAGAACTTGGAACTCAAAGAAATGAAATTGCTGGGCTGAATAGGAACTTATGTGTCAATTAAGCCAATCCTATCAAAATACTACAGAAATGCAAGAATGCATTTACTGGGACAAGAGTTAAGAAGATGTAACCTCAAGGAGATTCTCACGAGGAAATCCGAGATGTGATAGAGCACTAACCCTACCAATACTGGTGAAGATAACACAGTCCTGGCTACGCGTTAGCCACTGATGTTTGATATTGGAACTGATTACTGCAATACAAAGGAAGGACTGTAAGGATTCGCAATATGACGGCATAATTCAGACTTAGTTCATATGGCAAGGGTATTGGTAACTTTCTACTGGTGGAGTCAATGACACTACCAGGAAGACAAAGTTACTCCCAGCCGGAAGACTAGGCAGGGAAGTGGGTTTAGAGTCTAAGAGTGTTCGTACTCGGACAGGAGAAGATATTGATCAAATGATTGATTGTAAGGTACTTAGTTAGTAGGAGGATTAGATGTACTAGGCATGGAACTTGGGTGGGAAATAAATACAAGAGCCCCTCTACAGTTATTAGGAAACCAGCAAGGGAGAAGAGACCTGATCACTATAACAAGTTATATTACTCCTTACTTATTAATGTTACTATGAAGCCTTCCTGACAGTACTCAGTAATTAAACCCTTATATACTTGGATATACTCAACTGAGCTTTGAGTTCTCTACTAGTAATACTATATTGATTATCTCTCTGTTACTGAGGCATTGGTTGACACAACAGTGTGAAATGATAATGTACCTTCTCACAATAATTCTTTACAGCCACTTGTTTTTTATTTTATGAACAAAGATACTGACCGAAAAGTAAATTGAAACCCGCGCAGGTTACTTAATAACACCTAAGCAAGAGGATGAAACGGGCGATTTGGAACCTAGTTTGGAAGGTGGAGTTACATTAGCTTGTATTAGTAAACCTGTGAGAAATTCATGCTCATATCAGAGACTACGGCAAAGAAACAAGAGGTAAGAATAAGGACCAAAGATACCACTGAATGAGCTTCTTGGGAAACACCCCACTGGCAAAATAGTATTAAACTTTGATGACAAAGTTACCCCAATCCCACTGGCCATGGGTGGCCCACACAGTTAGTAAGGAAGATGTCGTAAAGAAAATATTACCTTATATATGACGGATACGTCAACCTATTAAAGTCTGACTAATAAATTCTTTGACAGTTAAAGTCCTACGTGATACAACTGTTAAAGACAGTTGGATAACCGAAGGATTTGTACTCTACGGTCAGGTCAACAATTCAAACCAAAATTCAGAAACCTACGCAGGTATGACATTGCGGTTGACAGGTGAAGACGATCCCATGGAGGAGGATAAGTGTGCAGAAGAAGTTGACCAAGTTTCAACTACAGCTTTGGAACAACAATTTGATCCTCGAAGCTATGTCCCAAGCTAAAGTGGAACAACAAAAGTACCGCCCCATCAAGAGTTGATAAAAGACAATTACAATCTAACCTGAGTGGGTTAGTGCAACCGATATGGGGAGGACAAACTTGAAAAGGGTTTTCCATTGGAATTTCACAGATGAGATTCCACTCCACTCCTGGGATTTCAATATAAGACCAGATGGACAGTGCAGGATTTCCTATCATCGCTTGACTCAGTTATAGGACAAATTGGCTGAACTGCTAAGGAAACACAAGACCGGCAACATAACCCCTTTATCACTCTGTCAAACTCTCAACAAAACATTGTGGGAGACTTAGAAGAAGCTGGATAAGAGTAAAGGAGGGAGAAGAACTAGGGGACAAAGAACTAGAGAACATATGGAAAAACCTTTGTATCGTTACACCGGTACTTGGTACTGCATGGGACCAGGCAGAATCAAGGCGGATAGCGGAAGCGGAAATGATACTTCAACAACTGGAGTAACAACAAGAAGTCAGTCAACGATTACATACCAATATAGGAACAACAGACATACAATCCTTTGTGCAAGACCATTTGTTAGCACAAGAAGTTAAGACTTTCCTATCACATCATAATAAATTAGTAAGAAAATGGGAAACATGAAAGGAGGCGACAGAAGATGTCGGAGAACAATTAGCTAGAAATCTGTGGGTAACCAGGGAATTCAAAGCCTACATGGATGGGGTGATAAGTGAATTAAAACAATTACGGGAAACCGTATTAGCCAAGTGTAACTGACAACCAGCAGATGTTGACGAATGAGGTAGAGATCCACCTTAAAGGCCTACACCGGAAGAAGGCCAAACTCCGCAAGAAAACAGGAAGGCAAAAGGGAAAGACCTCAAAATACAGGAAACGGAAGTGGGGCCTAGTGGTGGTAGGAAGGACCTCCAGAAGGAAGGAGGAATATACCAGAACAGCTTGATGATGCCAATGCCAATAGCTCATGAATAAAGAAAGTGATGATTAAGGCGAAGATTAGTACCAGATCAAGACTTGGACTTCGAATAAATACAACTAGCCATGGCCCTAGTACGCAAATGAAATAGCTGGTGCAAAAAAGAAAGATGGCATACCACCACAAATATTCAAGGCAAAGGACTACCTGAATGTAAAGACATGGTTACTCCAAAGGGGAAGAATATTTCAAATGAAACCCCCAACATTAGAAAAAACAAATGAATAGGATACAATATGCAATTAGTCAAACCAAAGGAGGAAGGCTTACACCCTTCAATAATAGGTATCGATGTGTCATGACAGGTAAATTAGGCCATAAAAGAGTTGAAGGACTTTTCCATTAACTAAATTTCTGTCAAGAAATAACCAACCGATATGCCACTACTACAGAGAACCATAAAGCACTACAGGATATGGGCAAGGTTAAATATGAAGGAAAAATTTACAATCTCATATCAAAAATGGAGAACCTCAATATTTAGGTACAACTAACCAGTATTGGGTGGCAGAAATAGTTAGAAGACAAGGTACCATTGGCAATACTGGAAAAAACTGTCCTTGAAAAAGTAAGACCTAGATACAGAATGGTTGGAAGCATTGAAAGAACCCAGGGAACATTATAAAGAATGGAAACTAGATCAAGGAGTCACTACCGCAGAACAGGTGTGCTAAATCAAGTAAACAAAATGAAAAAACCACAACAAAGAAAAAAGCAGAAACAAGCCTACAAAGAAGCACAAGCAGTAAACCAAAGCTAAACAAGCAGCATAAAAGGCTGCCAAATGAGAAGATAGGACCTTAACATTAAATAAAGCTAATAAAACAAAAAAGCCTACAGAATGGGTGGGATGGGGGCTCCTGATGGGAAGATGGAGCCCAAGGATGCGGCTGTATCGATGTTTTCTTCGTACTCAAAAGGAAGAACAAATATATAAGAGAGAAAACCTTAACAGTGAAACTTAATATTGTTAATCCACAGCTTCACTCAACAAGTTCTTGAGGATAGTTGATGGTCTTAGGAGAAGGGGTCTCGCATATACATAAGTTGAATCATATATTGCCTGCTGCTCTCCATCACTACTGAGCTCACTATTATCGCAAGCATGCCCATCTCCTCTGGGCGTCGGGCTGACATTCCTCCAAATGCCTGCTGGGTCTTACTAGTCTTACTGGTAACCAAGTCAGAGCTCTGTAGAGTACGGTTAACTGTTTAAGGGAATCGATATGGGTGTGATTTTCAGGAAGGCCTTTGTAATGATAATTGCGAATACTCGGTTTGGTAAAACTACTTAGAGTGTGAAGTGTTGGTAATAACTTGTTATATCGATAATGTCTCTTTTCGATTGCTATGTTGACTAATAGCTGGGAAGAAACTCTGATATTGATATGCAGCGTGAGTTTCCGCGGCCGATAAATCTAATCTGTACACTAAGTAGCACCACATCTTTTTTCTTTTTTTTTTTAATTCATATGTTTATTGATTCTGGCCCAAAAACGTACATGCAGCTCGCGCTATGGCATACAAAAAGCCTTAATTCCAACGCAGTAACAAATGCAATAACAAAACTCAAATAACGCAACCAATCCTTCGATATGGGAAAACAAAATCCCTAGCGTCACCAACGATGACTAACATAAAAAGTAAAGTAACCTCAAACAAAAACAACAGCCCAGTCCAAGGAGAGTCATCAGTAAAGAAACCCATCATCATAATCACCACCCATAGCCGACGCCATGGGCATCCAATAACAATAATAGCAAGCAAGTGAAGGCACGCTGGAGAAGTAAACCCTCAGGGCCTCAGAAAGAGGGGGCAGGGGAGGAGGACAAGGGCACCGGCGAGCCAGGTGGAGGCGACGCAGGTGGGGAGGCAGAGATCACGGGGGGCATGTTGGGTGGGAAGCCAGTGGCCATGGCGGAAATGTATCGGGCCAAGTCGATAATAAGGGGGGCCGAGGACCAAACAGGGGCATCAGGCAGTAACACCACATCTACAACTCGTCTTTTGTCTTATCAATCAAAGTGTGAACACTGGTAGACCCTGAATACTTTCTCCTCTTCTCGTTATTTGGCTATTATAACTTTGTCCTCCTGAGGGTGTACAAGACTCCACCAGTTGGAAGCTAGCAGTGCCTTTGCCAAATGAACTTAGTACGAATATGCCGTCCAATTACAAACCTACCAGTTGTCTCTCAGTTATTGAGATGATCAGTTTCAATATCAGACACCAGTGACAACACAGGGGTATGACTGCATTATCCTAACATAGACTTGGTAGGCTCAGTGCTCCATCGCTGCGGGGATTTGCCCCACAAGATGTTCTTCCAGCTCCGTCTCCTCCACTCTCACCTGTTCTTGGGGACCTATGACTATTTGTAGTCGGTCAATGTGAAGCTTAATATCTTACTATTTGTTCCGCCGAATTTTCTGTTCATTCAAGTACTTTACGTATAGTACACTAGATTTCAGTTGTCTGAGCCACGCTCAATACCCCTCTCATATATCCTGCGAACAGCTTCCGGTCAGACCGACGGCAAGGACCTATAGGGTCTGATGAGGAGGCCACCAATTTTGCGATTTTTGCTTGTAGTGAGCAACTACACATGGTACTGCAGGCGACGTCCAGGCCCTTTATCGTGGCCAGAGGGTGGTGTTGGAATTGCATATGCCTAACATGAGCTCTCTTCTTCGAAAGTTCATCTTGAGTCTTTCTTTCATCCCACCTTTCTTATTCCACTTTGAACTCATTAGTGTAGGGTAAAAGACATTCCCTGTTTGCTTAACCATGGTAGGAAAACCTTTTGTTCCATTCTACTTCTGCACTACCTGGCATTTCCAGGCTTTCTCTATGAAAACCTTTTACCAGCACCTGAGCAGGTTCCCTGCTCTCTGGTGGTTCCGAGGTGTTCTCATATTTGGAACAACCTTTCCACTTCACAAAATACCACAGTTTGCACATCTGTTTATCATGTCTGCGAACCTTCTTAGTATAAGACATTATTTCACACTTTACTATTTTCTCCACCTCTCATCCCAAGACTTCCACGATTTTTTTAGGGGCTCGTTGAGGTTGTTCACTACTTGCATGAATTGACGCTTGGTAGGGTTCCAGTAGCAATATATCGTATATGGGTTGGATATGCCATCGGTTGCAAATACTTAGTTTGTACCACAAGCATCCTCTTTTTTCCAGGACTATGAATGGTCCATAGATCTTAGGACTTAGTCTATTGGATGGTCGTTTGAAGCAGATGTTTTTTACATTCAACATCATCTTGTCGCTGATTTATATGCATGGCTTCTGCATTTCCTTTCTGTTGAAGTATTTTCTCATGGCCTCACTTTTATCTTCCAACGTCTCGGCTGCCCTCTGGTGTATTGTCTTCATCCAATGTGCATATATTGTGGTTCCTGGATTTCGAGCTTCCGTTTCTTTCATCAATTCAGTCAGTGGGTGAAAACCATAATTTGGGAAAAATGGTAACATTGAGTGTTCGTTTGTAGCAGAGTTATTTTATGTGTGTTCCACTAATAGAAGCAGTTGATACGAATCGTCCTGATAGTAATTGACAAATTTTCGCTGATTACCTTAAAGCACTTTCTGGGTTCTTTTAGTTTGTCCGTCAGTTTGTAGGTGATATGCTGTTGGCATTTTGCGCCTGATTCCCAATAGCTTGAACAATGATTGCCAAAATTCTCACGAAAGCTTTGCATCCATGTCTGATATTATTTCGGTTGGCAACCCATGTAGTTTCCATACTTCCTGTAGAAAAACCTTTGTCAAATCCAGGGCAGTTGTGTTTTCGTGTAGTCCAATAAAATGGGCAAATCAGGTAAATTGGTCTTATATAACCATTATTTGTTTCTTCCCTTGTGATTCTGGTAGGTGGGTCATAAATTTGGTGGAGATTGATATCCATGCTGCTTGAAGGACTTGAAGTTGTTGTGATAATCCGTACCTGAGGTGTCATGGAGATTTTCTCTGCTGACACTTATCCCATGACTGCACCAAGTAGTTTATACAATTTGCCAACCCCTTTCTGTTAAAATCTCTGGTATCTATTTTCTTGGTTTATTCTTCTCTAAAATGTTCGGCCACTTCAGAATCCTGCCATCCTTTTGCAATTACTGTTCGCAATTCTTCGTTGTTGGGTAAGTAGAACTAGTTTTGTAGAAAAGGAAACCTTCAATTAGTTTCCCATGTTTTGGTAACATTTTACCGTCCCGTTCCAAGGTCTTTAACTCTGTCAGTCATTCTTTCCATTCTACATCTTGTTACGCGGCAACCAAAACTTGGTCCCGGAATTCAGTTGAAATCATCTTCATTTCTACTTGTGCGAGAGTACTGTTAGACATTAAGACATCTTCTTGTCTTGATCGGGGATTGTGTTATTCATCAGACTAGTCAAATTAGTCGTCATTTGTGTCATTCGCTTGTAGTATTCTTTTCACAGCCATAGATGTTTCAGCTGCTAACAACCGTGTGGAGATGAAATCTGTGCTTCCGAACCCGTGGCCTGCGTGTTCTGTCTGGTCCAACTTATTGACTTCTACAATTCCTGAGTTGTCTGTTTGAGTTACTATTAATTGTGCTATGCGGTCGCCTTGTCAAACTTGGTAGTTCTTAAATGTGAAGTTGTGCAAGAGTACCTTGAGTTCTCCAGTATAGTCTTCATCAATAACTGCAGCTCCAACCTCAACTCAATTCCTACTAGCAAGTCCACCGCAAGAGGTTATTCTCTCTAAGTACCATTAGGTAGACCGACAGCTACATCTGTTTCCATTAGTAACTGTCTATTTGCCAGGAGTGGTGCGTTGTTTAGAGCCTAAAGGTTGTGGCCACCCACCATTCTGGATCATTTCGTCAGTATTGCGGTTGGTTTACTCAATCTCCTGATCCATATGTTGTGCAGTGTAGATGAATGCTCTTCCGTATGTATTCCATCGTCTTCCTCATTCTCTTTTGCAGTCAAGGAGATTTGAAAATGTTTTGCTTTCAAAATAGAATACTCGCTATGCGCACCTCCCTTCTCTAGACAGTACTCTGGCTGTCAACTTAAGCCATGAGGTTTTCCTCTTCTGGTTCCGCGTGGCTATTTGATCTTGAAATTGTATTCAGCTAAACGTTATGCCAAAAGGATCTGTCTACCGTTCCACTACTTCATATTAAGAAAGTGTGGCATATTTTGGTGGTGTAACGACCCTGCTGGATCTTACAGTAGACTTAGCCTCATCCTATACTGGAGCTCAGAAGGGTTACGGTTAGGCAAGTCTAGTAACTCTACTAAGGAGTTACAATATGGACAGAGCAAGTAGTAATACTTAGACTGTGAACTAGAAAGGTATACCGGGTGGGTAGGGAAAGCCTACGCTGTGGGTTCGGAAGGTCTCTGGGACTCCCTGCGAGTTACCTATCGAATCTGGGTAGTTAACCTACAGTGGGGAGTATAGTTACCCTACCTAGATAAGATAGTTACCCTACTTTTGGAGAGAAGTTACCCTACCATGAGTATAAAAGGTTACGTGAATTTGGGGAAAAGTCATAGAAATGTTTGTTACAAGAGATTATATAGGAGGTTCGAATACAGGATCAAGCGTGTAATCGGTTGGAGAGCTGTGAATAAGAGAAAATCTCGCCTTAGGTAAACATTGGAAAATGTGTGTCCAACATCCTCCTCTGGCCCCGATGTACGGACAGCGCGTCATGGACCAACTAAGGGGTAGTTCCTGGTTTACTGGTAAAAGCCTACGATTCAAGACAGTGGTGTAATACGGGATATGTTGTCGCCTTCCATGCGACTGGAAGACGTTCAGAGAATATATGAGGTCGCATGGGGCAATAAAGTGGTTACAGGACAGGGGATTCTAGAGTACATACGCCACTGATACTTATAAGCCTACCGTGGTGGGTATAGCAGGTATACTGGAAGCCGGGGAGGCCTCCGGTTAAGCGGTAGGCCTTCGACTCCTGTATGTCTTCAAAAGACCCTACAATGTCTGGAAGTTGTTAGTAAGCTCTAGAATGTGGTAGTCTTCTCTTGACTGATGTGCTTATCGTTAGTGGCTGCGGGTAGCTCCCCTATAAGCCAATATCTTATGCACCTAATCAAGAAAGTCTGTAGTCCAAGCTAGCTTGGCGAGGACAATAGAAAACGATAGACTTGCAACACGTAATGATACCCAAACGAGGTAGTCTACGGGATTTGCGTAGATGAATATATATGGGATACTGAGTTTGATATTAAACTTACCTATCAGTAACCTGTTAGTTCGCTACTAACAGGACAACAAGGTGAAAAGTTTTCACCCGCAGATTGAATGCATGTATCAGGATACGGCATGAACACAGCATGTTGGATAATGAACTAGCAAACCTGGCTGACATTCGGTAGAAGGTTCGCCGCAGGCCCAAAGGAGATGGGCATGCACGCGATGGTGGTGAGCTTAAGAGTAATGGAGAGGAGCTGGCAATATAAGACTAGTTTAGTATATACGAGACCTCTTCTCCTAAGTGGATCAACTATCCTCTGGGGAACTTATTGAGTAAATGTGCGGCTTAACGATATTAAGTTTCACCATTAAGGTTTTCTCTCTTACATATTTGTTCTTCATTTTGCGTGCGAAGAATGCTTCAGTAAAGCCGCATCCTGGGATCCATCTTCCCATTGGGAGCCCCCGTTACCGTGCATTGTTAAGTAAATATTTCGCTTCACTCAATCTCACCTGATTAAGTGATTGACCATTGTTCTGAACATCTTCCGAGTACAAGTCGCTTTTCTGATACAAGAAGCATCGGCTGGAAACGTAGATGTCTGCCCACCTTGCTAGTGTTGACCACAGTGCGCAGCAGGCCCATGACGTCCGTTTACGAGCGCCGGTTTTTGCGGACCTACATGGTCTTGAAAAGCCTGCTATGCCAACACTTATCAAGGCGGCTCCGATTGACATTGCGGATGAATATAGGGATGTTGTCGTTGCCGACCCTGCTTGTTTATTTTATTCCTTTACGCAGACCCCTCTTAAGGCTGAATCTACTGCTGATTGCCCTGTGGAGTTCAAGTTTGCAGAGTTTACCTGTCAGTTCATTGAGCCTTACATTTTTCATGAAGTAGGCCAGCAGATCCAGGCAGCGTACACTCAGATGAGATATTGGAACACAGAATCTCAGCAAATCTTACAGCAAGAAATTGTTGATGCGGCTGCCAACTGGATGCGAGGACAACAGAGATGCTACAAGCAACTAGTATCCAACCAGCAAGCCATTAACAATAGAGTCCATACCTTAGAGAGGGCATTCAGGGAAGGTCACCAAATGGATGCGCAAAATGATCTCATCATGACAGTTGCACCTCCAATGACGAAGGAACCTAGATTACACTTCGCGGCGCTTTTGACGCAGATTCTGCAGGACCCGCGATATCAAGGGATGTTGACAGAGGGAGGGGTTGTTTTGGCGTCAGGCCAAAGTCAAGGGGCACTCTCAGCTGATCCCTCGCTTCACCCCTTTGTTGAGCAAGTGGCGGTAGCTTTGTTGTTGACTATGAATAGGAAAAGCTCACCTAGAACTTCCAGTCCGGCTATAGGTTCTAAGCCCTCCGGAGTTGGGAAACGGCAAAAGACTTCGCCGGCAACTGGTGGTAATCCAACTAAGCCACATGCTTCAAAGACCAATCCTACTGTCCAAGTTATTCCCCCTCCAGTTCCAGGAAGTGATGATGCACCATCACCAATCAGGCCGAAGCCTACATGGGAACCTCCACCAACGACTCCAGCGGCGCCAGTCAAGCCATTCGGAGTGGGCCTATTCAGCTCAACGGGCGGGGGTCTATTCCCACTACCACCTTTGGTAGGGGTATATCCAGCCTTCAATCTGGAGTGACCACACACCTCAGGTGACTTTACTGGTTTTCGACAAGTAACCCTAAGGACAGGGCAGCTTGAACGTCAATGTCGCATAGACCCCCTCTCACCGTAGGGTCGGTTTCGGTATCAACATCACTTTCCTTGTACCAGGCGTCATGATTAGCTGGTAGTATGCACAGATCATTGATCAGCAACTCCCCCACTTCTGCCCCCGGCCCCATCACCTCAACCAAGACCACCCTAGTGTTGGTTTTGTAAGCGAAGAGGACACGTGTGACCAGCGAGGGATCCTGACTCTTGCGAGGCCTTTATGGAATATCTATTGGGTTTGGGTATGAGAACGGCGAACGATACTCCTAGTACCCCGATACCTCCTTCTCCACCCGAGAGCTCTGAACCACCTCAAGGGAATAACACCCAAGCTGGAGATCAGGGGGGTGATGAGGAATCCTTTGATGGATATAATCGCACTGGGAAGACCCAGAGTAGAAATACTGGTGGCAAAGGTGGTGCCAATACTCCCCCACCTGGTGGAGACATTGCCGCAGGGGGGAATAGGGGTGATTCAAGTTCCTCTGATAGCTCCAAAAATGATGCCGAATCCCTGCCTGATCTTACCTCATTCTTAGGACGGCGAAAGCCCTACTGGAATGAGGCCAAGAATAGGGGATATGACAGTCGGTTGGCTAGGTTAGCTGCCTTCCTTGGAAGAACGCGCTGGCAATTGTCTCGTAACACCAGTATGCCCTCGGCTTCGGGAAAATCCAAGAAACCTAAAAAATTAATTAACATAAGCGCTTTCAAAAGAGACACCAGCGACACTAAACGGTTTCTCACGGAGGTCGAGGTCCTATTGACTTATTTTAAGAAGTCCGGTGTAACGGGGGCTCCCCGTGAGAAGATGGATCCCAAGGATGCGGCCGTACCGAAGCTTTCCTCGTAAGCAAAGTGAAGAACAAATATGTAAGAGAGAAAACCTTAGCGGTGAAACTTAATATCATTCAGCCGCAGCTTTACTCAATAAGTTCTCGAGAGGATAGTTGATCATCTTAGGAGAAGAGGTCTCGCATATACTTAAGTAGAATTATATTGCCAGCTCCTCACCATCACTCCTAAGCTCACCACCATCGCGAGCATGCCCATCTCCTCTGGGCCACGGGCTAACATTACAGCGAATGTTTGCCGGCTCTTCTAGTTCATTATCCGACGTGAAGTGTTCATGCAGTATCCTGATACATGCAATCAACTGCAGGAGAAAACTCTTCATATCGCTGTCCGGTTAGTGGCGAACTAACAGGTTACTGATAAGCTAGTCTAATATCGAACTCACTGTCCCATTCGTATTCATCTATGCAAGTCTCGTAGACAACCATTACGTTTGACAAGTCTATCGTCTTCTACTGTCTTCGACACGATAGCTTAGTCTACGGACTCCGGTGATGAGACACTTAACCCATTGGCATATACAGGCGCTACCTGTAGCCACTGACGATAAACACCTCAAGCAAGACAAGACTACTACGATCTAGAGCTCGCTAACAACCTCCAGATATCTTACAGTCTTTCAGAGACTTACGGGAGTCGAAGGTCTACCACTTAACCGGAGGGCTCCAGGACTTCCGGTATACCCTACATACCTACCACCGTAGGCTTATAAGGATCAGTGGTATATGCAGTCAAGAATCACTTCTTGTGTAACCATTCGATCACCCCATGCCCCCTCATATATCCTGCGAACAGCTTCCGGTCGGAAGGACGGCGACAACGTATACGGTATTATGCCGCCCTCTTCAATCATAGGCTTTTACTAGTAAATCAGCAACTTCCCTACAGTTGGCCCATGACGCGTTGTCTTTACATCGGGGCCAAAGGGGGGTGTTGGACTCAGATTTCTCAATGTTCGCCCAAGGCAAGATTTTCTCCGGTTCGTAGCCCAACAAAGGATTACCCGAGTGAGCCCAGATTCGAACGTCCTATATAATATTGCGTAACAAACAATCCGATGACTTTTCCCGAAACTTCGCGTAACCTTTTACGCCCAAGGTAGGGTAACTCCTATACAAAAGTAGGGTAACCTGTTTGCCAAGGTAGGGTAACTATACTCCCTAAGGTAGGGTAACTACCTGCCTTAGGTAGGGTAACTCGCCGGAACTCTCCGATACCATCCGAACTCATAGCGTAGACTTCCCTACCTACCAGGTATACCTTTCCTCGTCCGCAGTCTAAGCATTACCATTTGCTTAGTCCACATGGTAACCCTTTGATAGAGTTTCCTGACTAGCCTAACCGTAACCCTTCCGGGCTCCGGCATGGGATAAGACTAAGTCTACTGTAAGATCCAGCAGGGTCGTTACATCACCCCTCTCTTCTCTAGGGCCGTAGTCGGCCTCTAGCGTTTTCGTTCATGTCCAGTCCCCCTGTCTACTACCCTATGATCCCTGGGTTTCAACGGGTATCGCTTATGGAAATCTACGAGGGCTTGTGTGCCTGTTCCCTCTAACATCGCATACGGTTCCCAGGAGTTATCCTCGGGACCATTGCCCTGCCAAGCAACCAAGTATTGGACAAATCGTTTGGGGAATTTCTGACGAGCTCCCCCATACCAACAGCTGTCAAGGATGGTCTCAATTACATAACTAGGCTCATTATCTATTATATCGGGAATGGGTACCTCTACTGTACGCCTGCCAGTTGAGTCCTCCCTATATGGTTCTAGGAGGCCAACGTTAAAGACTGGATGTATACCCCAAAGTTCGAGGAGTCGAATTTCATAAGCTGCGGAACCAACTTTTCGTAAGACCACAAATGGTCCGCACATACGATGATCAAGCTTTTCCATCTGTCGCATGATTCGTATGTTTTTTCGATTCAACATTACTCGATCGGCCCTCTTGGCTCGACCAGAATTAACATCCTCCAACCTAGTATACTCCGGTGCTGGCAATCTTTTCTGATCATGCCACTTCCGTTGCCTCTCTTGAGCCATATGTAAAGTATCTCGAATCTCCATCCATGTCCCTTCCCAATCCTTAACTAATAGCTCGCTGCTTGGGTGTATCCCTTGACTTTCTGATACGGACAAGGACCGATTTGTTTCTTGATTAACCCCATAATTGATCTCAATGGGAGACACCTTAGTCGATTCCGACGTTTAAGTGTTATAAGCATATTCCGCCAATGGAAGTAACTCTGCCCAGTCGTCCTGCTGGTAGGAACAATAGCTACGAATGTATTGCTCCAAAGTCTGCTTTACCCTTTCAGTCTGCCCATCAGTCTCGGGGTGGAAAGCTGTGGAAACATTTAGCTTAACTCTTAGCAATTTCATTAAGCTGGTCCAAAACTTAGAGGTGAATCGGCTATCATGATCCAATATGATACTTTCTGGTAGACCATGGAAACGCCAAATCTCCTTCAGGAACATAAGGGCTAAGTCAACTATAGGTACTTCCGTCGCCAAAGGTATAAAATAAGCCGTCTTCGAGAACCTGTCTACTATGACCCAGATTTTCGTATACTCTTTTGACTCCGGTAGTGCCACGATAAAGTCCATAGAAATCGCCTTCCATGGTCGTAGCGGTACCTCTATAGGTTTGAGTAGTCCAAACTTCTTATGTCGTGCAGTCTTACTGCGCTGGCATATATCACATGTGCGAACATATTGTGTGATATAATCGTCCATCTTTGGCCAGTAGAAGTTTGCCCTAACTCTTTCCATAGTCTTGTATGTCCCAAAGTGTCCAGCTAAGGGAGAATCATGTTCAGCCTCCATGATTGTACCTTTTAACCCCTCATCCGCCGGTATGTACCAACGGTTATTCTAGAGGAGTACATCATTCTCAATCGTAAGATTATGTAACGACCCTGCTGGATCTTACAGTAGACTTAGTCTTATCCCATGCCGAAGCCCGGAAGGGTTACGGTTAGGCTAGTCAGTAAACTCTATCAAAGGGTTACCATGTGGACTAAGCAAATGGTAATGCTTAGACTGCGAACGAGAAAAGGGATACCGGGTAGGTAGGGAAGTCTACGCTGCGAGTTCGGAAGGTCTCCGAGAGTTCCGGCGAGTTACCCTACCTAAGGCAGGTAGTTACCCTACCTTAGGGAGTATAGTTACCCTACCTTGGTGAACAGGTTACCCTACTTTTGTATAGGAGTTACCCTTCCTTGAGCGTAAGAGGTTACGCGAAGTTTCGGGAAAAGTCATAGGATTGTTTGTTACGCAAGATTATATAGGAGGTT